>SZWC01013528.1:52567-66937 GCA_023375785.1 Penium margaritaceum | reverse complement strand
ATGCACTAGGGGAGCAGTGTGTGGGGCTGGGGGTTGATGGTAATTGGGGTCAGGATGTGTCATCATGGTTGGAGTCAGTGCCTCTTCGAGAGGGGCCCCATATTGCACAGCGCCCTTCTTTGTTCATTGGTTCCATTGCTCAGTGTTGTATCTCCTCACCTGATTGTGTCTTGAATGGTGCTTGGGCCGTCGACTCTGGGGCCACCCATCCAAAAAATTTTTTGTTGTGACGACTTCGTCATCCTTGGTCCCATTGGGTCAGTACGTCATTTTCTTATGGGGTCTGGTGAGGTGCTTCGTGTTTGCTGAGGTTTGACAGTTTATCTTCATGGCCCAGCTGGTCCCGTGCATTGTTTAGACTTAATGTACATCCCCGGCCTTGAGCTGAGTTTACTACCTGTCAGTGCGTACGATTGCATGGGTCTGGATGTCATGCACTCTTCTGGTGTTGCTATCATTCGTGCGCTTGCTGCAACATTTTGTTCATGGCACTTTTAGCTGGAATCTATATCGCATTCCTTGACGATGTTCATCATTGACACCACAGTCTGCACGCGTGTTTGTGACTGGCACGTCGTCTCCTGAGTATCGTAACTTGTTGCATTATTGCTTGTGTCACGTTCACTATGTAACAGTCGATGCACTTGTACGCACTCAGCCTACCCTTGGTCTTGACTTGGCCTTGTTTGAGAAGCCAAGTTAGACTCATTGCCTCGCATGCCTTCAGGGAAAAATGCAGCAAGCTACATATCCACTGTTTGACTCTACCACATCTTGACCGCTGGACTTGGTCCATGCTGATTTGATGGGTCTCTTGCTCGTTGAGTCACGGGCAAAACGGAGACACTATGTCCTCGCTTTGACAGATAACTACTCTTGTTATTGCTGAGTATCTTGCTTACTGCACAAGAGTGATGCAAGCGATGTATTCTGTTGTTGGGTGGTTAAGGCAGAGCTCTAAACCAGCCAATAGATCAAGATTTTTCTCTTTGACCATGGTGTTGAGTTTATGGATCCCACCGTGAAGTTTTTCAAAACCCTTGGCGTCACCCGGGACCTCCCTGGTGACGACAAGCACCAGTGGTGTTGCGTCCCAGTTCAAGGCATGGTGGTTCCGGGATCTGGACCGTCATCAGATTTTTGAGTCCCATGACGTGGTACTGATGGAGTCGTACATTACTCGTGATTTGTCCCGCATTCAGACCATGTCATCACATGGTCCCTCATGTCCCACTCCCGACGGCGTGGGGGAGTTTTCGCCCTTGATGGTTCGTGGTCCTGCCCGGACCAGGAACCATTGGTCCCTCGGTGCCACGTGGTCCTGTTGATCGACCGACGATATCACCTATTCTAAGCCCTTCAGTACTGCCCGCTTCATCCCTTGCCATGCATGTGGCTCATCCGCCTGGTGTAGAAATACACATTCCAGAGAAAGTGCCTGTCGCACATCCCTCTCCAACACATTCTCCCTCCGCTGAGTAGCCTTGCAGGGAGGTTTCTCCCACCTCTTTAAACACCTCTCCTACTCTCCCAGTGCCGTCCGCTGAGCCTAGCCCTTTATGAGCTTGTCCGTGTATCGGTGTCCGATTATCCGGCATCCGTTGCACCTCTGCCTCCTATCGTGACCATGTCAGAGGAGTCCGCTTCTATTGACTCCTATTCGCGAGCACCCAATGGTCCTCTGCGTCCACATTGATCTACTTTCTGAAGCTTGACCGTGAGTCCACGACCACATCGTTGCTTGGCACCTTCTCGACAAGCAATGGTTGGTAGGGCAAGCTCCAGGGTCCTTGGCCTCTCTGTTTGAGTATCATTAGAGGCATGAGTCTCTTCCCAGATGCCTATGGGCTATGCCTTACTACATCGCGAGTACCTTTGTGCTCATAAGCCAGCCGGTCTATTGGCTGTTCATGAGTCAACAGCCTCAGCTATGTGGTGCACACTCCGTACCTCCCCGATTGGTACACCAGCACTTGAGCCCAGCACTCTACGGCTTGCTCGTTCTTGGTCTGACACTGCTTGCTGTGAGTCAGACATGGTTGAGGAGCTAAACGCCATGCATGGGCACGGGTTCTTGAGCTTGTTGATCTCCCTCCCAGTAGGAAAGCCATTCATGCAGGGCGGGTCTTTTACGTGAAGAAGAAGCGGGATGGCTCTCCTGATTGCTACAAGGCCTGCTTCATGGCAACAAGATACTCACAGGTGCAGGGGATCAACTATGATGTCACTTTTGCACAAGCCGGATGCTTTGAGACAGCATGTGTGCTGTTTTGTGTGGCTGCTCAACATGTCTGGGAAGTTCATCACTTGGATGTGAAAAATGTTTTCCTCCATGGGCAGCTAGATGAAGAGATTCATATGGTCCAACTTCCTAGATGGCACGTCGAAGGTGTACTGGCTCCACAAAGCCCTGTATGGACAGAACTAGTCACCACACATATAGAACACAAAACTTTGTTGTACAGTTGAGCGTGGGGGCTAAAGGAGGATTGACTTTAATCCTTCACTCGTCATCTGTGCTGCACCTACGTCTTTTGTTGCTGTGCTTGCATAGGTGGACGCCCTCCTGATTACATCGCCTGACGTGGCCAGTGTTCAGAAGGTATAGAGCCTGCTTCAATCCTTGTACAAGATCAAGGATTTAGGCCCAGTTAAGATGTTTTTGGGAGTGCAGATCGGTTGCAATGGTGAGCGCAGGATTCTCCACATCCACCAGAAGAGATATGTGTATACCCTAAAGGAGTGTTTTTGAGATCTGTTGACCACAGTACCGAGTGCCTCTACTCCCATGACCCTAGATGGCCAGAAGTGTTTGAAGGCACTTGAACTTGTAGCCTTGAGGGAGTCTATGTACCAGACCTTGTACTTGTACCTTATTGGGTCACTCATGCACCTAATCACTACCGCTCAACTCGACATCACATTCTCGGTGAACCTTCGTACTCAGTCCTCATAGACTCCGTGTGCAGTTCACTTGAAGGCAGCTGTTTATGTCTTGCGATGTGTGCTGAAAGAACCTAGTCATGCCCTTGTGTTTAGCACACGTCCATCCATGAGGTATGGCTAATCATTTGCTTTTCATACACTGATTGATGTGTGTGTGTTAACATGTGTTACGATATGAAGCTTCTGTGTATTTCCTTTGTGTGAAAGAATCATATGTTCACTTATATTTCAGTGTACATTAGCTATCAGCTTTTTGATTGGATTAAAAACATTGATCTTTGACTTGTACAGTAAAGTCAACTGTGTGAATATGAAATTTCATTATAGATGTTTTAAGAGTTTCACAACTGGCAAACTGGTCTCAATAGTCCATAGTCAGATGTATCTGTCCCTTTCAAAGTTATTTTCTTTAGTGCGGGGCAACTTATGGATTTCTTCAAGCCGAGATCCGTGCCCCCCCCCCCCCCCCCCCCCCCGGCCTTTCAGCGCGGGCCACGGACAATTTTCTCCATGAGAGCATGAGTCAACTAGTGACAGTATCACCCCCTCCCAACTGGTTTTGTATATGGGAAGTGTATTGGGATGTGTATCGAGACGCGAGCGCAAAAAGTGCACAAAAGCATAAGCAATACATCAAATCAATCCATTGACAGTCCCACCCCCCCTCCCTCCTAAACCTCTCCATCTTTGACCTCCACTCTGCGGCTGCCCTCGGAAACCTACCTCCACCCAGTTGCCCCTTGCCCCCTCCCCCCCACCTCATCACGCTTCTCCACGTGCCCACACAGGTTACTCTTTTACGACGCAACGGAGCTCACTTGACCATGCCTGGGAGGTACAGGGGCAATCGTCTTCGACCTCGAAGGGGTACCGTTCCTCTCTGCCCAGTGTCAATGCGCCGGATAGCAACGGTCTAGAAAACGGGTCCCGACATGGGAGGCCGCCAACCGCTCTTGGTATTGCAACCAAGATAACATATCACCCTCGAACGAGGGATCCACACTTTAAGTTTGTTTGGTTTCCAACCTCACAAAGTCCGCATGCTGGTGTTTATTGCCTACCTTTGGTTGGGCACTCTGTGAGGAGTCTCAAGGCAAGAACTGTAAATGGTTGCATACAAGGCATAGGCTTTTTTACTTGCAGAGCTTTGCTAAAGTTTTTGCTTGTAGTGGCTCCACTGGAGCCAACCTCAACCTACAGTCCTACTTGGCGCGTCCTTAGACCGCCAAGTGTCATCATCAAGGCAGGCTCTAGTAAGCTTCCTGGAAGCTTCTTGTCCCAGTTTTGGCCACAAAGAACATTGCGGTCGTCGCGGGGTTTGAACCCGCGACCTTTCGTTTGAGACTCCGGCGCCTATTCAACCAAGCCAAAAAGGTATGGTTCCTATGATGAGCCACAGGGGACATACCCATCATGGGCAGTGCATTCCAGGCCTATTTCAGAACAGACCAAGGGGAAATACTCCATAGAGCAGTGCATGCCTTGTCTGTATGTGTAGCTAGCCAGCTACGCAGCGGAGAAGGTGCATACTATTTCAACAAATCTCTCCCTTGCACCTCTGTCCATATGTTGCTTACTAGGCTCCATCAATGCCTTGGGGCTCACCCTTCCTCTGCCGCACTCCTCATGCGGAATCCACGAATGCCTGCATAGTGCAAGTCGCTCTCCAGCGAATTGGTCATGCAGTAGGCAAGCATGCTCTTTATTTTGCAGTGCTGCAAGTCCACCACGTTCTTCATGACCAGGTCACGTGAGTAATGGTAACGTATGTCGATGTGCTTTGTTCGTCGGGAGATGATCTCCTCTTTAACCATCGAGATGGCGCTCATGTTGTCCACGTGTACGACCGTGGCATCCTTCTGTGGCACTGTCATTTCGCCAAGCAGGCTGCGCAGCCATTGAGTCTCCTTGCACACCTCAGACACAACAACGTACTCTGCCTGAGCCGTGGACATGGAAACACAATCCTGCTTCCTGCTGGCCAATGAGATGGCAGCGCCATTCAAGATGCACACGTATCCAGAGGTGGATTTCCTGTCATCGAGATTTCCTCCCCAGTCAGCGTCGGTATAGCACTTCAGGCGAAGGGGATCCATTCCTTCTTGGCCTTCAAGGACGAGGCCGATGTGACGTGTCTTCTGCAGGTAGCGCAAGATCCACTTGACTGCCTGCCAATGTTGTGGCCCAGGGTTGGCCACAAATCTGCTCACTTGTCCCACAGCATAGCACATGTCCAAACGAGTCCCTACCATGGCGGACATGATGCTACCCACGGCGGACTGGTAGGGGATGTCTTGTATCTCCCTTTGTTCTGCTTCGTTGCTTGGCGACATGGAGGCCTTCAGCTTTGTATCGGTCATCATTAGGGTGTTGACACATTTGCAGTTTTCCATGTGATAGCGCTTCAGTACCTCACCAATGTATTTGGTTTGGTTGAGCTCGATGGTGGCTGCTACTCGGATGCGGTGGATGGCAATCCCGAGGTAGTACTCGAGAGGACCCATGTCCTTCATCTTGAACCTTTTTGCTGAGGTTAGAATTCAACTGATCCACCAGCTCGAACGAAGACGAGCAGATGATAAGATCATCCACGTACAGCGCAACCAGCATCAGCCCTCTCCCATCATCGCGCACGTACATGGTCGGGTCATTCTGGCAATGCGCGAAGGAGAGGCCGGTCATGAAACCGTGCATCTCTTTATACCACATCCTTGGGGCCTGTTTCAGTCCGTAGAGCGCTTTCACCAACTTGCACACCTTGCCCTTGGGAGCTTCGACTCCTTCCAGCACCTCCATCAGTACTTCCTTGTCAAGCTTCCCATAAAAGAAAGCTGTCCTGATGTCCATCTGGTGTATCTCCAAGTTCTTTGCGGCAGCAATGCCAAGGAGAGAGCGGATGGAGGCAAAGGTCACGACGGGCGCGAACGTCTCATCGTACTCGGAGCCCGGTCGTTGAGAGAACCCCTTAGCCACTACCCTTGCCTTGAACTTGTCGATGTTGCCGTCTTGCTTCTTCTTCACTCGGAGGACCCACTTGGATCCCACCACATGGGCCTTGTCGGGTCTATCCACCAGCACCCACGTGCCGTTCTCAACAATGGACGCGAGCTTGGTATCCATTGCCTCCTTCCACTTGGCCGCATCTGGGCCATTCATGGCCTCCGCCACTGTGGATGGCTCTTCCTGAGCCATGCATGACCAGCTAAGGCCGGTCCAATCATCCTCATACCGCAAAGGTGCTCTCTTTCATCACAAACTGCACCGGGGTAGTGGTGCTGCTTCTTTCTTTGGTGCTGGTGCTTCCACAAGTGGTGGTTTGTCGTCGTCGTTGTTGTCGTCAGAAGAGTCGTCAGACTCCAAGTCAGACTCGGAAGCCTCGGACGCCTCGGTATCCGCGTCCATGTCAGATGCTGCATCATCCTCTGCAGCTACTCTCCCATTCCCACCACCTGCTGGCAAAGCGAGCCAATTGTCGGGTGCTTGGTCTCCAAACTCAAGCAACACTATCCACTCTCCCGCTTTGGGAGCAAGGATCGGGTCCAGCAGCTCTCCCTTTCCAAGAGTGCGTTCGTCGAGCACGACGTCGCGGCTTCTCACGAACTTGCCTGCAGCCTGGTCCTAAAGCCGATAGGCTTTGTGTGACGTGTCGTACCCAACCATGATGCACTTCTTGGAGCGTGCGTTGAGTTTGCCTCCACCTTCTCCTGACTGGATCTTCACCCATGCAGTTGACCCGAACACCTTCAGATGAGATGCGTTGGGTTTCTTTCCCGGCCATGCTTCCTGTGGGGTCTTCACCTACTTGTCCTGCTCCTTTCCACGCTTCCGCAAGGCGGTTGCTGGTGTGAGGTTTAAGTGGTAGCAAGCCGTTGTTGCTGCTTCAGTCCAAAAGCGAGGTAGGAGCTTGGCATCGAAGAGCATGCTTCGCACCATGCCGAGTAGGGTCTGGTTCATCCTCTCGGCAACGCCGTTGCTTTGGGGGTTGTAAGGGGTGGTTTGCTCGTGGCGGATGCCATGATGCTTGAGCCAAGTCTTGCATGCCTTGTACTCACCCCCGTTGTCACTTCGGAGCATCTTCATTTTCTTGTACGTTTGCCGCTCCACCATGGCGACGAACTCGAGGAGCTTCTCCTTGACCTCTCCCTTTTTTTTGAGGAAGTAGATCCACAACTTGCGGCTGTGGTCATCAATGCAGGTCAGGAAGTACTTCCTTCCTCCGTTGGACGGTGTGCGGAAGGGTCCATACACGTCACTGTGTATGAGCTCCAAGACATGCTCTGCTCGTTGACCTCCTCTCCCAAACGGCTTCTTCTTTGCCTTCGCTTGGAGGCATGGTTCACACAATGCACACCCTCCGCCATGCTTCATGGTGCATCCTTCCATTCCGCGGACTACCTCTTGCTCCTGCATCTTCTATAGCATGCTGTTGGGCACATGGCCAAATCGCCGGTGCCAAAGCTCAGCGTCAGTGTCCTTGGTTGATGTGGCGGCCGCAGCGGTCGTCGGCGGTGCATCCTTTGGCTCTGGTGCCACTGTCTTGGTGGCACATGCGAGTCCCTCATCCAACGCCTTGGTGACTTTGGTTTGAAGCACATAGAGGCCGTCGACTCTTGGAACTTGAAGCATGAGGTCATCTTTGGTGTACAAAATCTGGATTTCCTCGTTTTTCAGAGCCACCGCTTCCTTGTTGGTGAACACCAGTGCCATGTTGTTGTCGTTGATTTGTGACACAGACAATAGGTTGGCTGCAAAGGAGGGCATGTACACCACCTTTTGAAGGTTGAGCGCCTTCTCCGCACCATTCACGTTGAACGTGATCACCTTGTCCCCTTCGCCCATGGCTTGGACGACGCCGCCGTTTGCACGCTTGATGCGCATGACAGATTCAGCCATGGGGACAAATCCACCCTTCTCTTTTGATGAGTGGTGGTTGGTGCCCAAGTCAAGGGCGAATGCCCCGGGCCTAAGGATCGCTGCGCCCTTCATGGGCAACCCCCTAGCCATCATGTTGGTGAGCTCCTTCTTCTCCTTCCACCTTTGCTCCCGCCTTCTTTCTTGGGACTACGGCAGTCCCTAGTCCAGTGCCCAGCCTTGCCACAATTGTGACAGTTGCCGGGCTCCTTGGAACTCTTCTCGCCACAGTTGTCTTTCCCTCCACCACCACCGCTTCCACTGTTGCCTTGACTGGAGCGAGANTTTCCACAAGGGAAACCCTGTGCCCGTGAATTTGGACATACCCGCCTCAAGTCGGGCTGTAGTCGGATCCGCCATTTCTTGTGGTTGCTCGTCTTCTCTGCTTCGCTACTACTCTGCTTCGTTGAGGCCGATGAGGCTGATGAGGCTGCTAACTGCGACCGTTGTCAAAAGGTGCTGTTGATTCCGTTGCATACCCCTCCCGCCGATGATAGCCTGAGGCGATGGTGCCGTCGTGAGAGAACGGACTCGGGGTCATACCACCTTCTAGAACGGGGTAGAGCTTAATCCCGGTGGGGCTCGAGGGTCATGTCCAACATGGACAAAGCTGTTCCTCGTCCCCTAGTCCGCCACATGCGCGCACCCTACCTGAAGATGCCGATGGAGCCGATGGAGCAGATGGAGCCGTCCGATGGTTGTGTCCCTGTTGTACCTGTGCGCCCTGCAAGACCACGCGCCAGTCGGTTTTGGAAGCGTACCTTAGAACCAGAAGTGTGGGCCCATAACCCTTTGTCAATGCGCCGGATAGCAATGGTCTAGAAAACGGGTCCCGACATGGGAGGCTGCCAACCGCTCTTGGTATTGCAACCAAGATAACATATCACCCTCGAACGAGGGATCCACACTTTAGGTTCGTTTGGTTTGCAACCTCACAAAGTCCGCATGTTGGTCTTTAGTGTCTACCTTTGGTTGGACACTCTGTGAGGAGTCTCAAAGGCAAGAACTGTAAATGGATGCATGCAAGGCACAGGCTTTTATACTTGTAGTGCTTTGCTAAAGCTTCTGCTTGTAGTGGATCCACAAGAGCCAACCTCAACCTACAGTCCTACTTGGCGCGTCCTTAGACCGCCAAGTGTCATCCTCAAGGCAGGCTCTAGTAAGCTTCCTAGAAGCTTCCTGTCCCAGTTTTGGCCACAAAGAAAATTGCGGCCGTCGCAGGGTTTGAACCCGCGATCATTCGTTTGAGACTGCGACACCTATTCAACCAAGCCAAAAAGGTATGGTTCCTATGATGAGCCATGGGGGACATACCCATTATGGGCAGTGCTTTCTTGGCCCATTTCAGAAAGACCAAGGGGACATACTCCATAGAGCAGTGCATGCCTTGTCTATATGTGTAGCTAGCCAGCTAGGCAGTGGACAAGGAGCATAGTATTTCAACACCTAGGAGTGCCTTGAAGGAGCTGCGACCAACAACGACGTTGAGTACACCGTCCTCTGCCTTGGCCTCTCCCTAATGCACCAGTCCAAAGTCGCAGCCATGGTCGTCGTGTGTGACTCTCGCTTGCTGGTGGACCAGATGCAACCTGCTGCCCGAATGACAGTGGAGTGTCTCTGCCGGTGGAAGGATCGAGCCTAGAGGATCCTTGACCCACGCATCCAGAGGGTTTGTTGGTGGATTGGGCGTGAACACAACTCAGTGGCGGACGGGCTGTCCTGCCTGGGTCTCGGCCTCCGCGCCCCCGGACAGAGGGACTGCCCCAGCTTCCCCGATGCCCTCTCGCCCTTGAGCGGGGAGGCCCTCCTTGCCACAGAGCAGGTGGTCCTCCAGGGAGCAGACACGCTCTCCCCGCCCCATCCCAGGCACCTCTGGACCCGAGACCTGAGAGTTACACTCGCCTGGTAAGCTCTTGACAATTTCGCATGGGAGCGCCTATGTGGCTTCGCCCCAGGCGGGCTCAACGTGGGTGGGCAACTAGTCCAGGCCCCCAAGGCCTATGCACGCCTCTACGGTGAGTCAAAATAGCAAAAGAGCATCATTTTCGGTGGCTACTGCGCGTGGGCCACCGACACCTCTCTTCCCCTGGAAAACCGCCTATCTCACTGGATGCTCCTGCTTCACCTCCATCAGCTTCTCTGTCGCGTGCCCTCCACAGAAGAGTAGATCGACGACCCATCCTTTCTCTGTGGCCGCCACTGGCACCTCAGGGGGGGCGGTGGGGCCCGACCCTCGACCTGAGGCAGACGGATGATGTGATTCTTAAGCGAATTGACCGCTTTGAGGCTGGTGAGTTGGCGGGGCTTCTAGAGGAGACACTGGAGCAGGTACTTCCGGCCACTCGTATCTGAGTCCCGCCCTCTCACCCTCCAAGCAACGACGGCATGGGGGGTGGAAGTGACTAAGGCATGGCACCAGGCGGCGGGTCTTTCCCACGCAGGCGTGTTCGCCCATGCAGTGCAGCAATTTGAGGACCACCCCTCTACGACGGGAATGGCTAAGATTGTCGCAACTTTCTACGAGCGTCACCTGGTGGGCCTCCTCCACCTTGTGGCGGAGGGCTGTGATCAATTGGGACACATTGGCGCCTACTAGGATGATGCGACCGTCTGTGGACCCCCGCATCCCTGGGGGCTTGCATGGCGGCCTTCGTGGAGGCCGCGACCCTATGCTGCCTTTGCGTCCAGCTTGCAAAGTGCCTGCTCTGGCAGCGCTCGGCAGAGGCAGTTCCGTCCGTGCTCACGAGGCTGCCCCGGACTTCCCGGGGGATGGAGGTTCTGGGCTGCCCGATCGGCACCGAGGAGTTTCAGGAGGAGTGGACGGAGACGTGGCTATTCCAGCACACTTGCGACCTCCTGCAGCTTGGCCGCATGGAGGACTTCCAGGTGGAGATGACCCTCCTTCAGCTCTTTGTCATCCCTCAGGTGGATTTCTACATGCGGGACCTGCCCGCTGAGCGATGGTGGCTGGCGGTCTTGCAGTGGTTCGACAATGCCATGTGGACGGAGGTCCTCTTGCTACTGTAAGGTGACGGTGGCTTTGAGACCGAAGGACAAAGGACTGGGACCTGCGGCAGCTCGCCCAGTGGCAGGTGCAGCTGCCCTTGCGCTTTAGTGGCACTGGCCTCCTCAATGCCCGTGACCGAACGCCGCTCGCCTTCGCATGCGCCACGCATGAAAAGGTGCTTCTCCATGCACTGGTCTCCAACTTTGGCTCCTTCCTGCCCTCTATTGAGGCCCTCAGGTTTCTTACTCCCCTCTGGCAGTGGGTGGAGGAGGAGCTTGAACTGGAAGTGTTCCATGCCTTCCCTTCTCCAGACAGCCTGCAGCAGGGACCATTGCCACGTATCTACCAGCAGGTGAGTGAGGTATGGTTCGCGAGCCAGCAGGAGCGGTGGATGGAGGATGCAGGAGCAATGGCATTGTGACACTACACCTGCGCAGGACCGGTGGCATGTGGGCCGAGCAAGCGATGTTGCCGCCTTGCGCAGAGCAGACGTTAGGCTACAGCGATGCGGGACAACACATTATGGCTCCAGGCCACGCCCTTGGGGTGGACGACCAGACCTTCCTTCCTGCATTCGAACTTTCGGCTACATGCACAGCTCTGGCTAGGCCTTCCCCTTGCACACTTGGAGCAGGTGGGGCTCCACGGCCTGCAGCCAACTGAATTGACTCAGCGAGAGGAGGGGGGCACAATCTTGCAGGTCCACAACGCCATCCAAAATGAGGGAGCCTAAGGACGTGCTGCCCCTGCTTGGGGGACGGGGGTACCTGCGCCCAGACCTCACCCTAGTGGACTACAACCTTGGCATCACGTGGCTACTGGACATCATGATGATGGACGCACAGGAAATTGGGAAACAGGGCCTTGTCGGGCTCTCACGGCGGCTGAGGAGGAGAAGGTGACGCGCTACAGGACAGCTCCGCGACGAGGACACCACCTGCGGCCCCTGGCCTGGGAGACCCTGGGAGGCCTCGGGGACAAGTTCTGGGTAGTTCCTGGCTTGCCTTGCCAAGGTCTGCCTCTCACGTGGGCCACGGCAGTGCTCAGCGGAGGCCCTTGCACATTGGGCAAAGCGGGTAGTGAGTGTCCTCGCTCAACGTACCTCCATTGCGGGGATCCGGGCCCAGTGAGCGGCCATCCGGCTCTTCGTCTCCACTTACGCCAGAGCCTCGGCTTCTTCACTGGCGAGGTGGCTCCCATCACCGGCCAGGGACGTATGCGCTCAGACGTCACACTCTCTGCCTTGTGTGGCATGGAGCCAATGATCTGGGAAGCCTAGCTCCCAGTTTATGCAGTCCACCTCATTGTGTGGAGGATGGTAGCGTTTGCATGCACTTTTATACCCCGTGGTTGTGCAGGTCAGGGGTGGCTTTGCATGTTTTTTAATACCCCGGAGTTGTGCCGGTCAGGAACGGCTTTGCATGTCTTTCCATTACATCAATGAACTGTTGGAAAAAAACAATGAGTAAAATAATAAATGAAAAACATCGGCTTGTAGCTATTCAGTAACTTCCGCAAATACAATACATTCGTATACAGGAAGTGACCCTCTCGTGATTCACGTCCTAATGCATTCACACAATAAACTTTTGGCTTTCNNCGAGAAGGTACAAAGATCACAAGTGCATGAGAAGAAAGATTCATGTGCAGCTTTCCATAAAGTTTCTCTCAATGTAATACATTCGGGTATTCAAGCTGACAGTCTCCCAATTCACTTTGCAATACATTCACCCAATACACTTTTGGTGCTAGGGGAGGGGGTATTCTCCCCGCCACCCTCCCCTCAACACCCCCCCCCCCAAAAGCCAAAAGTGTGTTGACAAATGTGCCGGGTGGTGAACTTCACGAAGTATGTGAAACGCGAATAATTTGTACACCAGTGGACAAGTTGAAATAGACCTACAATGAAGCGTCATCCATCGATGCATGTGCATTGATGGAAAAAACCCTTTGCAAGACGTTCTTGGTGTGTAATCCTTCCGCAAAATGTTTGAGGTTCTCGAATGAGTTTCCATTCAGAACAACTGCTTTGAGTGGAATCTTTGCCATAAACATCTCGCATCATTGGCAAGAATCTTCCAATTATCATTGTCGGGAGAGAATAATGGAAAGGAGTCTGAGATGCAGAAAAAATCCATGTCACGATGCTTCTGTAGTGAGCAACATAGCCTCGCACGATCTTGGATACATCTCTACATCTAGTTAACAGTCACAGAGATACAAAGGTCCGTCTCTGAGCACATACTACGTCACTAATCCACACATTCTTTTTGAACTACCCTGCACAAATTTCATTTAACTCAACCATCAAAAAGGTTCCATCGGAACATGAATTCCACAAACATTAACTCACATTAGATTCATTTCTCTTTTTGATGGTTCTAAAGACCTTTTACCATAGTTTACCACGAGCCTATCATGTACAACTGTAGAATTTGCTAATATGAGTTGAAAATGATCTACTTCATGAGGAGGATATCAATTGAAAAAATCCTGTCATTCAATGTTTAATATTCCTAGTTTACCCAAAAGTGTAATACACTACACCATACATGTTTTGGAGTTGATTTTTTTTGTTCAAGAAGGTTCCAGGAACCTTCACATTGAACGACTAAAAAATTTAGGGATCCATGTTCAAGGAATGGCATACCGCACCTTCTACTACATTTCCTTTTGTTTTCTTAGCAACTGCCTCTCGTGATTTACACTATTACAACAGTGTATCTTTTAGGGGAGATTGGTCATGAATGCCATCGGTGGTTGTGTCTGGGTTTACCAACAGCGATTGGGCTTGGAGCCCTAATGGTCAGAGTTGGACAGGGCATTTTTTCCTTCTTGGAAGCACTGCCATTTCTTGTTGGAGTGGAATGCAGGGTTGCAAGGCTCGTAGCAATGTAGAGGCAGAGTACATGGCACTAGGGACTGGTGCTTGTCCCAGTGTCTAGTTGTAGTGTTTGTTTCGCATGAACAAATTGGTTGCATTGTGCTGCATTATGATACCCGCAGTGCTTGCGACATTGCTGCAAGTGATGGGTTGTTTCACACACACACACAGAGCACCCAGCTATTGAACAACACTTTGTGCGTGGTCTGAGGGAGCCACGTCAGGTGGACGTTTTGCGGATCGGCACTAAGCGCCAGCTAGCCGACTTGCTGGTCGTGGAACATGAGTCGTTTAAGAGTGTCGTGCCAGTTGTGGGCTTGGGTGATCTCCCTCGATGAGGAAGCATGGGGTGCCGGAAAGTTTTGCATGTGTTACGCACCGGGTTTTGCACGTGTATGGGCATGCATGCCATAGGGTCATGGGGGAGTGATGCTCTCCACCCATTCGTACTTGTGTTGACGGCATTACAATGACCCTCCGGCACTTGTCCATGCTCGTGCAGGACACTGGTGAGGTCGAGTGCAAAGTGGACCCTCGGCAAAGATGCACGCAAAGCCGTCATGCTGGACAACCAACGGCGGCCGTGAGCTTCCGACTTCCATGATCCGGGTGGCTTGGTCTT
>SZWC01013528.1:42065-52136 GCA_023375785.1 Penium margaritaceum | reverse complement strand
TAGAGGCAGAGTACATGGCACTAGGGACTGGTGCATGTCCCAGTGTCTAGTTGCAGTGTTTGTTTCGCATAAACAAATTGGTTGCATTGTGCTGCATTGTTATACCCGCAGTGCTTGCGACATTGCTGCAAGTGATGGGGTGTTGCACACACACACACACACACACACACACACACAAACACACAGCACCTACCTATTGAACATCACATTGTGCGTGATCTGAGGGAGCAACGACAGGTGGACGTATTGTGGATCGGCACTATGCGCCAGGAACTTGTGTTGACGGAGTTACAGTGACCCTCCGGCACTTGTCCATGCTCGTGCAGGACACTGGTGAGGTCGAGTGCAAAGTGGACCCTCGGCAAAGATGCACCCAAAGCCGTCATGCTGGACAACCAACGGCGGCCGTGAGCTTCCGACTTCCATGATCCGGGTGGCTTGGTCTTGCCATGAGACATTGCATAAGAGTTCTGATGACTAGGTTGAGCCATTTTGGGGTTCTTGTGCTAATCTCCGTCTCCTCTATAATATTTCTCGGTGACTGGACTGTTGGTTTGAAACAGATTTTTTTCTATGTAGCATAGGATACTGAGTCTGTGCTAGCATGTAGCCATCTGCAGTGCAGGATGTTTTATTCTACATGCGCTGGTTCAGACTGCACGGCATTCGGATGAACGAGCACTGAGCTATGCGTGAAAACGTGGTTTCACAACCGTTTGGTCTTGTCGATTTGGACTGACAGGAATGAAGCATCATGCATTGCACTCGTGCCAGTTGTACACATGCATGTCTACGTTCTCATTGCTGCTCTCTTGCTCACACTTTCATCAATTCAGAGCTACCTCAATCCACACTGGTCTGTTGCGCGGCCTCCTTGTCTCGTCTGATTTGTGTTGTCGCCGTGCTTACAATTGAACTAGGGATCATCATTGTCTTAATCGTTTCAGGGGTGAGGGGGAATCCGTGGCACGCACAAGTGAAACCATACGTGAGTTGTGTACTAGGAGCTGGTAGTGATAAGTTCCTCCATGTCAGAAAGAGGAGTCACTGCTCACAAGGCTACACACTCTGGTTTGAACAACAACTTGCCTTGAGGAAGCTCGTTCTGTCTTGATGTCAACCAAAAATAGAAAAGGCAAGGCCAATGACCTTGCCAAACTGTTTAAAACCAGGTGTGTACCAAACTATCTGATGCAATGGCGGCAAGACTGACCACAGAACCAAAAGGAACTAGTCAATGAGGAGCAATTACACTGCTACCGGCACCTATTACTACTGGTCAGCAAACGACCAATCGTAAGGCACCGCTGAAAACTGTGCAGTTTAGACCACACTGCCTAGCAAGAAG
The DNA here is from genome assembly GCA_023375785.1 of Penium margaritaceum. Lineage (NCBI taxonomy): Eukaryota > Viridiplantae > Streptophyta > Zygnematophyceae > Desmidiales > Peniaceae > Penium > Penium margaritaceum. Next base: position 50,788 of record SZWC01013528.1, on the reverse strand, counting down.
GATGAACCGTAGAAATTACATTTAAACTCAAAGGGCTTCCCCAAGAAGTTGCGTAGAAGCTTCCTAGCTTTGTCGTTGAAGTGGCAAAACTTTCTTGTCAGCTCACGCACTAGAATGCAAAGCACGTGCAAGGACAGCAAGTGTTTGGCTAGGGGAGACTTGCAAAGTCTCCTAGACCTCAAAGCATTAACAAAAATGAAAATTGACAAGCTCTCAGCATAAGTACCTAGGGAGACGCACGTGCCAGGGTCAATTTTCCCTAAAACACAAACCAAACCACTGTTTTGGCCATAACTCTATGCACATGCATATGAAAACAATGCTTTCTAAACCTATGGATGCAGAGTCTCAAGCTGGACACAGCAACAACAAACATGCACGGGTCTGGCATCGACTTGTGGAAACAGAGTGTGCGACTTTGGAAACTGGGCCCAATGTCAGCCCACCAAAGTTCAGAGGCTACAGAAAATGACAGAGTTCCCAAACAAGTCTCTATGATAACCCTGGCATTAGTTTTTCAGCAGTGGATGGGTAGATCAGCACCCAAAGGTGCCGTGGTGCCCGCTCGGTCTGCATCAGGGATCTTCACGTGCATGGACACTGCCAAAAGGTCATAGTCAACTACTTGCCACCGTGCCATGACACGGCAATGCCACCCAACAAGAACACGTAGCATGTCTGAATGTGCTCAGTAGGGCTCCAGGCCCATTCTTTGTCCATCAACTACCACCAAATGCGGCCAAAGAAAGTAGAGTCTGAATTGTGGCGTGAAAACCACGTACTGCACCACGTAGCCACATGAAGGGCTATCACCCATGTACGCTGTGAGTACTTCGCAAGGAGGTTGATGACAAAGGTAGTTTTGGGTTGCCATTGCCTGTCTTGTCAGACAAGTTTGGAAGTTGTAGGAACTACACCAAGGAGGTCAGCAAAGTGCTATCCCATCACACGGGCATAGCATGCGTGATATAGCAAGAGTTTCTGATGCTGGTGGTCACGCACAATCTCCATCCCAAGGAGTACACTGTAGAACAAAGGTCCTTTCTTATGTAGGCAACCGAGAGGAAATTCTTCGCCTCTTTGATGGTCTCTATTCAAGGATACATTGTCAAAGGGCCGTCAACATAAACCAAGATGACGGTCAAGTGACCAGTTCTCCACCGGAGAAAGAGGAACGGATTGGCGTCACTCTGCCTGTAACCGCCAGGAGTCAGTGTGCTAGTGATCTCCTGGTTCCAATACTGTGGTGACTGCTTGAGGTTGTACAAGGCCTTGCGCAAGCGCCACACCTTGTCATTGACCTCAAGTTCAAATGGCTTAACCATGTCAATCTTCTCTCTTACAGTGCCATGGTGGAATCTATTGTTCACATTGGTTACAATAGTGCTAGGAAACAACACCAAACAGAGCATAAGCTTTGGTCATATGAAAAACGAGTGCAAAGGTGGCAGTGAAAACAACACCCTCAAATTGTGAGAAATCCTTGGCCATCAAGCAAGCCTTCTAGAAATCCATTAAGCTGCCATGATTCACATTCTTGAAAAACAACCACATGGTCTACATGGCCTTCTATCCAGACGGAAAGTCCACAAGCTCATAGGCGCCATACTCTCAGATCACTTTCAGTTTATCCTCACATGTAGTGCATCACAATGCCACTTCCTCTACTGAGAGTTCCTCCTTCAACATGCCTAGATCAGCTGCCGTCAAGGGGGAGCTCCTAGTGATCAGAACACACATTTCCAGCGTGGATCTAACCATGAAAAGGTCGGCTGCGGCATTTCAAGCCACTTAGGACTCACAACATACCAGGTTGGCTGATTTTTGGGTGCACCTCACTTCTCTCTGTCTGGACACTAAGGCCAAAGGTCGTCGTGCCATGCTCACCACTCTCAACATTATGAGCAGGCTGTCTGGGCGCCGAGTCAGCTGATCGCTAAGCCCTAGCATGCAATAATTGAAGAAGACCACCGAACTCAAAGAGAAGACCAAGGCCAAGGTGTTCGCCTTGACCTTCGGAGAAAACGATGGGAATGTAGCCACAGGCTCTGCGTACTTGCAAGCAGGCAGGGAGGGTGTAGCCGCATGAGACACATCCATGGTTGCAGGGCCACCAGGTACAGAGACAAGTGAAGCAAGAGGCGCAAACAGAGGGACCAACATAGGCAAACGGCCAGGCATGCCAGTGGGGTCTGACACAGGTATAGGGCCAGGTATACCATTGGAGAATAACGTACAGATACGGCCAGGTGTGTCAGTGAGAACCAACACAGGCATAGGGCCAGATATGCCAGTGGAGGCTGACGCAAGCACAACAGGTGCGCAAGTGGGCACAGTCAAAGTCACTGGACCCACGGCTTTGGTGGCTGGGTCATCATTGGCCAGAGACAGGACCACAAGTGAGAAGGCCTGAATAGACCCATCCACAGGCTTAGAGTCCCCCATCCACCAGGAAGCCAAAAAAATGGGAACGTGGTCGTCAACTTACGTAAGAATTCTGGAAAGGTCTCGACATTTGAAGGCCCTAAACAAGAGGGTGTCTCAAGACTCCACAATGCGGTGGCCAGCAGGGTTCCAAAACTGCCAGGCCTTTGACTGTGGGGAAATGCCAAGAAAGACGTGTACGTGACCCCAAGGTAAAACCTTGGAGCCCTCATGGTCCTTGATGTACAAAACAGAGGCAAAAGATCCCCAGAAGTGAGTGAGATGAAGGTCGGTGTGATGGCCAAACCGCAGCTTGTACATCATGAGATGGTCCGTACCAAAATCTCCCAGTCATGGTGAGGATCTGCTCTAGAATGAGTCCTCTCTTTGCCCAACAAGGGACAAAAATCCACAAAAATCTCCTACAGAATAGCACAATGTAGGCCACGCATTGCTCTCGCCTTGACCTAGGAAGCATCGGAAGTCTGATACTGGCTGTGGTAGTAGGGCCAGACACCCTCCATGCCAGCCCACACCTGAAACAGCACCTCCAAAGAGTCAAAGCCAGTCTCACTCTTGCAGTGGGGTGGGCGAGTCTCAAAGTCCTTTGGACGCCTCTCTGTGAAGAGGTCAACCTAAGGCTCCGATGAAGGTGCACGTTGTACCGGAAGACCCGCCGTCAAGGGAGACATCTGTGAAGGAAAATCCTGCCTTCTGTCTCAAGGACTGCTGACACACTGGTGACACTGGTGTGACAGGTTGTGAACCCAGCTGCAAATGAATAAGTTGCTCGTCAAGCACACAGATATTGCATGCGTGTGGATCCGTAGCTTTCTCCTCTGCACCCTTGGAGTCTTTTTGCTCAGGAGAGTGCTGCTGTCTGGCTGAGATACAAGAGGTTGACTGCTGGCCCACTGATGTGCCACCAGTAGATACATGTGTTGACAACAGAGAAACCCCCAGATTCCACACAAATAGATCCTGGATCTCCTGAAGTGTGTCGCTCTATGCCTTTTTTCTATCACCGCATCTCATCCTGTGCATGGCGGAGGCTGTCGATTTTCTCCGAGCATGGCATCGTCCTCCTTGAAATTGAGGATTCTTTGGAATCTCCTGACCCCATACCCTTGTCAATGCCGGGCGCCATAGGTGGTGCTCGACAAACGCTCACACTCCTTCTCTCACTAGTACCTTGCCTGCTGTGGCTAATCTTGCAGCCGCTGCTGATGTGCGTGAGATGAAGTGATCTGGGGGAGAACTACTCACTATGGAGGGGAACAGAAAAATGCTGTAGAATGAAGATCTGACAATGTTTCTCAAGAATCCAGAATGCTGGTTGAAAATGATGAGTCAGCCAGAACAGAGGTGGAGTATGGGTGATGCCATCATCACTCAAAATGATGATGTCAACAGCAAGGTCGCCCAAATGGAGCAAAATGTTTAGGGATGATGTGTGAGAAGATGCTGAAAGCAATGGTGGTATTTGTGTGTTAAAAAAACTACTCAAAATGTACAAATATCTTTATATTCTGTTCAGCATCGTATCTGGAAGTTCCCGAGATGTGAGAGCTTGTTGCCATTTTTTGTATGTAATATGGCAAGAAACGAGGTGAAAATGGTCTGCATGGAGGCATAAGAAGTGGGGTTTCTTTACGATCACTCACACAGCAAGAATGGTTTTCAAAAGTGACAATCTCACTCCCATGCGTTCGGGGCAGTGGTGGGTGTGAGGTTATCGAAGCTTTAAGGAAGCTTCCCGGATGGTTCAACAACATCACGTGCTTCAACCGTTGCTAGAGAGGGTTGGGAAACCCATAACTGCTGCTTTTGTTCCTGTGGTTTCTGCCATTGCTGCTACTATTGGCTAACGTTTCCCGTCAGCATAGTTGCCCTCGGTGTTCAATGGACCCCCCCCCCCCATCGACATCAGGACATCGATCCGCATGGATGTCCCATCGATGCCGATGGGAACCCTGCTCGCACTCCAGTCCAACTGAGAGACCCAGCGGACCCTCAGACACCAGAGGACCCCTAAATTACCGGAAAAGCCGAACGACGACAAGTTCGACTCTCGGTTTTTGTGTGTGTGTTTTTTTTCCCATATCTTCATCCAACTGTATGGTTCTGAACATGTGTACTTGCCAAGTGGCATAGTATGCCTGAATCAGCCTAATGGCCATGCCAAGTGGCATCCCCACATGACAAAGCATACCAACATCCATGTTGTCCAGAAGATAGGAGATATGCTACGTCCCAATCACCACCATGCATTTATACAACCTGGCAACACGTCAACATGTGTTCTGGATTCATGGCTACATGCATGACCTCGTGAAACTTCAATATCCTCGTCCGAGGGCCTTGTAGCCATTGAATGCACTGCAAGATTGATCGATCAAAACTGTCGATCTAAGGGTCGTATCAAACCGACCCCTTTGTTGATTCGACCCAACCTCCGTCGCTGCGACTGCGGTCGGGTCGAATGGATAGTGCAGCAGCAGAGAGGCAGTCACACGCCTNGCCATCGCCAGAAAACTGTTGAGGCCGTCCATCATGGGCTCTCAGGCAGGGAGCTCCGCCAATGTTTCTGCACTTGGATGTTTCTACCAGTTGGATGTGCCCAGGTAGAACCCACCAGAGGAGAAACCGCTCTGTGGGAACTTGCTCACCAAAGAGCTCTGCAAGCACACTGAGCTGTGTCCCACAAAAGTCAAGAACCCAGGCTGGCGTTGCGGCTCATGTGGCAAGGAAGGCAGTGAGGCGTGTGACCGAATCCCAGACCCCTGTGCCGGGATGTCCTCGGTTTGGAGCGCTGGCCGCCCCCTGCTGGTTGGCAGCCGGTCAACGTCAGTCTGTATAAGGGAAGGGGACAAGGAGTGGGGCACAAAGGACAAGGCATTGTAGTGGATCAAACTCTGGGAGAAACAACAGCAGGCAGAGCTTGTCGCTGCGCTAGTCCAGGGAAACAATGAGAGGAGTGTAGCTGCTAGGAAGGCCAGAGAGGATGGTTAGCATAAGAGAGAGACTTAACCATGTTGATGTAGTCAATCCTGGATCCAGACTCATCCATCTTCACAGTGTGAAAGTGACAACGCAGCTGTATGTTCATGAGGATTGACTTGGAAGCATAAGTGGACTCAAGCTTTTTCCAAACCTCCTTTGGCGTGAGGATGCCACGGACAAGGAGTTGGTGCCATTCGGCAAGGTGGAGGTAAATGGTTGCGAGGGCACGGTCACGCTTCTCGCGGTAGGTACGGGCCTCGCCAGGAGAGAGGGAGTTTTCTGTTGGTTCCTTCTCCTTCTCATCCACCTGGCTCCACATACCCTTCTCCATCAGCACCATATTCATGTTGTTGCTCCAGTTGAAGAAGTTCTTGCCTTCAAACTTGGCGATGTTGACGCCGGCCACCACGGAAGCGAATGTCGCCATACTAATGCAACGTTCACTCCACAAACGGTTCTCTTACAGAAACGGGTGCAAGGAATGCCTCTAGGATGAGACAAAGCCTTGTTCTAGCTCTGATACCACTGATGGAAACTGGGGCAGCCCTCAAGGAGGTGATCAGGCTTACCAAGAGCCACCTAGGTAGAACCAAATGTTTGTAAGAGGGAGTTGCAGGTTGCACAGACAGAAAGTGAATGAGGGTTTGCAAAGAACGCAAATTTCTGATTCGACTCTTGAGTGAGAGATTGAATTAGCACAGATTTCTAACAAGCCTAAGTATGCCTCAGTTGACACATGGAGCTGGAAGAACCACTCTGTCAAAGTTCACCTCCTAGCACACTCCTTGCCTAGTGGGATGAGCTGCAGTCACACTTTCGCACAAGAGAATTACCATCCCTGCCATGTGCACGACCAATAATCTTGGTGGGGACCTTCCTTGAAGCTGCCTGAAGGTCCTTCTGTTGCCTTTCTATATTGAATGCTGCTTCAAACCTCCCTGGCCAATAATTGTGGCCGTCATTGGTGCTGGTAGAGCAGGAGCCGTCACTTGAACTGGACCCATTGCCACCAAACCTTGAAAATCCATATCTCCCTCAAACAGACTCCGAATTGTGTTCCGTAAAGTGCTACAGAATCAGAAAAACATCCTCTATTCACTCTTGTGACCTGGTGAGTTTTATCGAGCAACCCACTTTGGTCACTTTTTTGGCACCCCATATCCAACACAGCTTGTGGAGGGGCAGCAAGAGCACCATACGCGCGGCCACAAAGAAAGCATGCTGGCAAGCAATCCACTCATGAAGGTCAGGAACTCATGGAAGGGGGCATTCATTGTGATGATGAACCACAACAACACGGGTCTAGTGGTCAGGTTGTCTTGTGTCGCCCCCACCAGGCGGAGCATGAACAGCAAGAACATGAACACAAAAGGCATGGGCAGTCAGGGGAGGAAGGATGCCGCACATGACATCAGTAGGAAAGGGATCAGCAAGTGCCATGGAATGTTGATACACAGTTTGAAAGGTCCAAAGACCATCAAGAAGAGCGGGCCAGTTAGTACTCAGGGTCTGATACACAATCTAGAGGATAAAGGTAAGGGGAAATGAGGTAAGAGCTTTGGAGAATGCGGGACCAAGTCCAATGAAGACCAACAAAACAAAGGCCTGATCATTCAAGGAAGAGCCAACAATAAGAAGCTTGATTTTAAGGAGCTCAATGTGATCCAGGTAGTTCCTAAGAGACTTGTTGGGACTAGAGCGGAGGGCACGGAGGCCGACCAGAAGGGAGGCGGTTTGGCAAAGTGAGTCAAACGAGTGGAGGGCAAGAAGGGAAGACCAACCCTTGTCAGGGCGAGCAGGAAGAGTGGCAATGGGTGGAAAGCATTCAAGTTAGTGAAGAGTTACAGTGGGAGCAACCGAGGGAAAAAGGTGAAATCATTATCATTGCTCCCATTTCTCGGGACAGCAAATCCACGACTGGTGCCAGTTCCAGGACCAGTGGCAGGGAGGGGAGGAGCTGCATGGCCAATCGTNGGATGGTAGAGTGGACAACAACCCGATGGGCAGCCAGTGCATCAAAGATGGAAGCCATAAGAAGGATGTGGGGACAACAAGGAGGAGCAGTATGCGGGTTTAGAGGCAAAGGCGAAGGAGCACGGAGGGTGGCACGGGGTTACGAGGTGACGGCAGTGGGAGTAGCAATCGAGGCAAAAGAGCAGCAGAATTGTTGGAGAGTCCAGAGCCACCAAATGTGGGAGAACTCAGAGCACCAGAGGAAGCATCCACAACAAGCACCTCCACGTGGGCGGCCTGGGCAGTAGCTGCAGAGGCCAAGGCACCACAAAGTCCGAGCTCAGGCATGGCGCTACTTAGTTCCAGGGACTGGGNAAGAGGTGTGAGAAAGAGGCGTCTGGAGGAGGAGTGGGCAGCAAGCGGGGATGAGGAGGGAGACATTATGAGGTGTGAATATTCAAAAGAGTGTGTTAGTCGGCAGGATTGGGAGGGAAGAGAAGAGACGGAGGAACCAAGGTCCATGTGCGCCCGACCGCAAGAACCGTCTAGCATCGTAAGAACAATACCTGACAACGTGTAAGAAGGGGGCGGCCAAATATCATACAACAGTGGGAAACAAAGATTCAAGCAACAGGAAGGAACAAACAGAGGGAGAGGTCAATAGGAGAGGAGGAACTAGGAGATGAGGAGGAGGAGGTTAGAGAGATGGTTTTGGCAGGGATGAAGGAGGAGGGTAGATAGAGGGGAGAAAAGATGAGGAGGGAAGGGAGAATGGGAGAGACAAAAACAAAGAGGGAGAGAGTGAGGGAGAGGGAAAGAGAGTGTGCAAATTTTCAGAGGGGAGGAAGAGAGGGAGGGGAGGGGAGGAGGTATCAGAAGTTAAGAGGGAGAGAGACGAGGGGTTAGAAAAAGGAAGAGTAGGGAGGGATTCTAAATACTGAGAGATGGAGAGCAAGAGAACAAGAGGAAAGAATGGAGGGGTGAGCTGAGGAACAAGTGATTCATGTAGAGAAGGGGGAGAAACCTAGAGGGAGAATAAGCAAGAAGGAGGAGGGAATTATGGAGGAGAATGAGGGGATAAGTAGGAGAAGGAGATTAGGAACTCAATGGGAGTGGATGAGTGGAGAGAAAGAACTGAACAAGGGGGTGAGAGAGAGGAGGAAGGAGCAGAGGAAGAAAATTGAATTGGTAGGAGACCCAAAGAAAAACACCGCCAGTAGGAGGAAACTCAGGTCAGAGTAGCAACAATAATGTAGAGATGGTAAGGGCCGAACTGAGGGCAACAGGATGATGGAGGGCGGCCCAGGGGGAAGTGTAGGGAAGTACGGCGACCTCAAGAGGAT
>SZWC01013527.1:36838-48206 GCA_023375785.1 Penium margaritaceum | reverse complement strand
GTGTGTATCATGGGTGTGTATCATGAATGTGTATCATGGGTGTGTATCATGGGTGTGTATCATGGGTGTGTATCATGAATGTGTATCATGGGTGTGTATCATGGGTGTGTATCATGGGTGTGTATCATGGGTGTGTATCATGGGTGTGTATCATGAATGTGTATCATGGGTGTGCGCAATGGGCACCATGGAAACACAACGAATGTGCACTGGCAGGCAGGCACAGGCAGGACGTAAGGGGACCGGGACTTGGAAGCCGGTCAGGCAGTCACAACAGTGGGCAGCATTGGAACTGCAAAAGAAGAAACGAACCTACTTGCGTCGCAACAGGCGGAAGCCAAACTGGCGAGACGCACAACACACACCCTGCACGAGCGAAGTTTGTTCAACACTCACATCCTTGTCGTGATTGTCGCTGGTGAAGATGACCGAGACAGCACCCCGTAGTGGCGTGGGTGCGCTGCTGCTGCCACTCAATGCCTTGAGACTACGGCCCCACGGCTGCTTGCTCTTTTGCATGCTTCCTGGCTCATATCTTCTCCTATTGCTCCTTCTGCCACCGGCAGAAGTGGTGGTGGTGCCTCTTCTGCTAGCGCTGCTGCTGCTGCTGCTGCTGCTGCTGCCAGCCATGCTGCTGCCACTGCATGGATACCAAACGCATTGGCCGATTTTGCGTTTCAGTGGTGGGACTCTTAACTTCTTACGAGCTTTTTTCAATCGTGACTCTTTTCGACTGTCGTCTCCAGCTGAGTTGCGCCGTGTGAATCCGACAATGGTGATACGCCTCCGGCTTATTCGATATGCACTGCACCAAATTGCCGCATCATGTCATGAAAAAGTCTGTTAGGAAAGCATGGACATCATTCTGCACGTATGCACCGTGTATGGCAGCTTGCATGCATCTAGAGGCAGAAGAGAAGAACAAGGATGCTCACCCAGGCAGCCTGAAACTGCACCACTTCAAAACAGTATCTGAAAGACAAGAGTTACGTGATCACCGAGCCTTGCAACTTGTGCGACATGCACACACATGCAGCCACACTGAGGCAGTGAACTCAATGTGCGGCCAGAAACTCGCCTGCTTCAAAGCATTTGATAGACCTCCGTACCATCCTCCCCTGATCTTCCCCTCGACCTCAACAGATGCATTTGCGTCCCTCGTCGCCCAGATCTCCCAATCCTCCCAATCCTTGCATTTCCACATCTCTCCTCCCCCTCTTCTCCTTGCTTCATTCCCTCAAACGATTATGGACAGCTCCTCCCCTGACCTCGAGACCCTTGTGTGCCTTGCCCGGCTTGGCTTGCCCTCCTTCTCCTTCATCTTGAGATGCCCTCACCCCACAAAAAAAAAAAATTGGTGAAAAAATCTTAAGAAATGCAAAGGAACATGCAACCGCTGCCCCTGACCGGCACAACATTGGGGTATGAAAGCATGCAAACGCCGCCACCCACGGCGCAAGAAGGAGGAGAGGAAAAGCAAGGAAACAAGCGTCAAGGACTGAGGAGACTCTCCTCGCCGCCGTAGCAAAGGTCAGACAGCATCACAGGGCCAAGGGACCACGGCCGCGGCAGCTCAACAGGCGTGACACTGCCCAACGCTGGGTCCAGTCCCCCACGCCACAAGCCGAAGTCGCGGAGCACATGACACTGCTGCCGAATCCCAGCAACGGAGAGCCGCTGAGCGAACAAGGACACCGCCCGCACCGACCACCCTGGCTGGTCAGCCTCACTGCGCCTGCCCCGACCCATCTTGAGGCACAACGCCGCCAACCGACGGACGAAGCGCCAACAATCCGGACCAAGACCGCCGAAGGTCTCCCAAGCCACCGTGCGCAGCCGGTACCCCATAGTTTTTAAGTCATGGAAGACATACGCAAGGGCGCACCTGAACTGCACAAAGCCATATGAGCCGTGAGGCTCGAACGTGCGCTGCTGCCACAGCTGGGGCCTGTCCTGCATCCTCCATGTGAGCTGCGGGGATGCCAGCCGCCGCAGCGTCGTGATGTTCGGTCTGCCCGTGTGGTCCCTCCCGCCTCCCGCCACCTTGCCCTGCCATGCCGTGGTGCGCAGACAGAAGCATCAAGCTGACGCCGTCGCTTCGCACATGCGCATTATGCAACTTCAGTGTCTGTCCATGTGCACGTCCACGAGCATTATGCAATTTCAGTGTACATGTCCATGTGCACGTCCATGTGCATGTGCATGTGCATGTGCATGTGCATGTGCATGTGCATGTGCACGTGCATGTGCATGTGCACGTGCACGCGCATGTACATGTGCATGTGCATGTGCACGTGCACGCGCATGCGCATGTGCATAGGGATGTTAGGTCCAAACGAAATTGAAATTTTTCGATTTCGATTTCGGTAATTTCGATTTCGACATATGAACTTTTGACTTCAACTTCGACTTACCAAAATCAATTTCGATTTCGACTTCGACTTGACCCAGGTTAATTTCGACTTCGTTTCGACTTCGGCAACATTATTCTGTTTTTTTTTTCCTTTTTTCAAGACAGTGTACACAAATATTGAAAAGAATTTCGCACATGGCATGGGGTTTTCCAAAGCATTTGTCAGAGGACAATGCAACATATTGAATGATACCATGAAAACCACTTGGAAGATGGGTAGTGTTGTTTTGATATGTGTGTAGTGTCATGTCAAAACAAAACAAGATCACTCATCATTCTCCTCCCTAGCATCATCTTCCAGTCCCTGAGCATGCTTTGTCAGTGCCTTGACAAGGGCATTCAACCTATCCACCACTGGCTGCCATCCCTTCAGCAGCACGAGTGACTGGAATGTCACATCTCCAAGGTTGTGACGGTAGTCGGTTAGAATGCTGCCGGTCTGTGAGAAAATGCGCTCTGACGAGGCACTGCTGCAAGGAACACACAGGATGTCCCGTGCAAGTGCGGCCACCACAGACAGGCGCTGCTCATTCATGGCCCAGAAGACTTCCACTTGAGTTATGGTTAATCATCCCAAATTTACACACTTGATGATCAGTGTATCAAAAAGTGAATTTCTGCACGCAAATATTTTTCACAAAGCATCCACATGATTGGATGTTAGCAAAGTCCAGATTAACATTCCTTTTATAGACTTAAAGTTCTAGTCGGCTCTATGTGATATGTAGCAGTTTCTGTGAACACTCCATGTTCACTAGTTTGTTCACTTCCCAATACACTTGTTGATACACAGTTTCACGGGCAACGAAATTGGTCATATATGTTCCACTTTGCGGTCCTCCGTCGCTGTGCGCGCCAGCTCATCCTCAAACTCCTTNCTGCGTCGAACGGGCCTTCAGCCCCAGAATGGGTCAGCTTTTCTTCTCATTTATTGTCTCATCCGCCAGTAGGAGTTATGGTCAATCATCCCAAATTTACACACTTGATGATCAGTGTATCAAAAAGTGAATTTCTGCACGCAAATATTTTTCACAAAGCATCCACATGATTGGATGTTAGCAAAGTCCAGATTAACATTCCTTTTATAGACTTAAAGTTCTAGTCGGCTCTATGTGATATGTAGCAGTTTCTGTGAACACTCCATGTTCACTAGTTTGTTCACTTCCCAATACACTTGTTGATACACAGTTTCACGGGCAACGAAATTGGTCATATATGTTCCACTTTGCGGTCCTCCGTCGCTGTGCGCGCCAGCTCATCCTCAAACTCCTTTAACACATCCTTCTTTGGCGGAGGAGCTGTAGGAAGGAGGCTTCCCATGAGACGTTGCTGAAGGGCAGTTCTCCTTGTTGAAAGGATTGCAGCAGCAGGGGTGGATGTGGCTGGTGGCAGGAGACCGCTGCTGCTTGGCAAGCTGCTGCTGCTTGGCTGGCTCCTGTTGCTTGGCTGGCCACGCCCAAGGCCAACGCTAGAACGTGGCCTTGGGTGGCTGCTGCTTGGCTGGCTGCTGCCTCTACTGCTGCTTGGCTGGCTGCTGCTTTCACGTGGTGCAGCAGTAAGTCTGCTGCTGCTGCCGATCTGGTTGCTGCTGTTGCTCAGGTTGCTGCTGCCTGGCTGACTGAGTGCTCTGTCTTCCGGCACAGGGACCGCGAGGTGTTCGTAGATGGCGAGAACTCCACGCATCTCCTCACGAGCTTCCTCGGGATTGACGTGTGCTGGCCGCTCCTCTGCGTATAAGGTCGCATGCCTGTCAAAGTATGCAGGGCCGTACCTGGGGTCGACGCAAGTAGCCACGACACAACTCTTGCCCACAGTCTCCATGTACTTGAGCAGCTTCTTCTGCGCACGCTTCATGGCTGCAGCAACTGGTTCTTCCCACGCTCTTGGTGCGGCCTTGGAGCTTTTTCCGCTTGTCCTCATCGGTTGGACGACGCTCGATGGTGTGGTCCAGTAGCTCGTGGAACCAAGGAATGAGGCCGCCAAGGGTAGGGTAGTTCTCACCCTCCGCCAGCTCTGACACAGCTGCAAAAGGCTCCAGAGCCTCAGTCACCTCCTGGATGATAGGCCACTCAGCCCGCTCGATGGAGATTTCCGTGGGTCCGCTATCCAAACGCTTGTACTCTGCAATGTACTTGTCAGCAGTCACACGTGCATCCAACACAGCCTTCATCATGGTGTGTCTCGATGACCAGCGAGTGGGGCAGTCATTTGATAGTGCAAATCTGTCGTCTGCATCATGGTGGATCCACGCCGCCCGACGGTGAGTTGAGTGATGCGCATGCGCAACAAGCGCACGCACCTTGGACACAACGGGCTCCACATTGTCGTCACGAAGGAAGTCCTGCACTGCGATGTTGATGACGTGGCAGAAGCACCTGAATGTTGCACCAACCATGTAGTCATCAGGATGGCGTTTGTGCAAAATGCGCGCCATCACAACGTTGTTGGCTGCGTTGTCCATTGTAACCCCTGCCATCTTTCCGCTCAGGCCCCATTCAGTCCAAATGCAAGTTTCAAGTGCATCGGCAAAACACTCCCCGGTATGTGGCCCATCAAGCCACAAGAAGTCAAGAACCATGGCGTTGCACTTCCAGTGGGCATCAATGAAATGGATCGTGACGGCCACCCACGACTGACCATTCCCCGCCGTCCACCCATCGGTCGTGAACCCCAACTTCCCGGGTTGACTGAGCAAGTAGTCACGGATCTGTTGACGATGCTCCGACGCCCTCTGCTTGATGAGGTCGGATAACTTCTGCCGTGTGGGGGCATCCATGTCAGTGCACTTCTTCACCAGTCGTTTGAAGCTTTTTGCCTCCACAACCGTGAAGGCAATCTGTGTCTCCACGAACAGATCGACGATGTCTTTCCAGAGCTACTCCTTAGTGTACCTGCACAACAAAACAAGACACCCAATAAGACTTTCATGATTATAACAACGCATGCATGCGAAAAAGATAGTACTTTCGAAAAGGACTTACTTCAGCACTTGGAGGTGAGCGTAGTCCTTGATCTTCGGCTGTTCCTCATCCTCGGCCTTTTTCTTCTTCATCGCCTCCTTCTCCTCCTTCTTGATAGCGAGTAGAATGGCCTTCTTCGGATTGGCCACCTTGAACTCCGGCTTGTGGTGTACCCTGAGGTGGCTCTCCATGCACGACGTCCCTCCGTCCGGGCGTATGCACTCTTGGGTGTTCTTGGGGCACGTCTTGATCTGACAGTATGCTGGGTCCTCCTTGCCAGGTCCTGCAATGAAGAACCGCCAAACTCTGGCCCTGCGCCGACTGTTGGGGTCGGCATGCTCCCTCTTCCCTGCGGGCAGACGGCGGATTTTGCGCTCAACATAGATGGTGCGCATCTCGGCGAGACTCTTGGAACCCCGCTGAACAACCTTCTCCTTCTTCTTCTGGACCACCGGCTCTTCCTCTTCCTCCCCTGCACCATCCTCCCCCAATCCCTCCTCATCCCCCTCCTCTTCACCTACATACTCTTCATCATCATCATCATCCCCACCCTCGGCCCCACCGTCCTCTTCTGCATCCTCATCCTCATTCTCAGCCTCATTGCCCTCGTTGACACCATCCTCATCATCATCATCATGTCCCTCATCCTCATCATCATCCCCATTCGTCCCCTCGACACCCTCCCCACCCCCCCCACCAATACTCATGTCATTGTCCTCGTCGAAGTCTTCATCCTCGCCGATGTCCTCGGCGCCAAGCGCTGGAAGTACTGCGAAGTCCTGGGCATCCTCTGCAATGATGGGTGGCGCCGGTATGACAAGGCGCTTCTTCTCCTCCGCCTTCTTGCCGCGGAGTGGTGGTATAGTTGGCTTAAATTTCCGCGGCTTCTCAGTCACGGCCGGGAATAAGGGGTCCTTAAACTGCATCGCCGCATGAAGGGCAGCCTCGCGGATGGGAGGGGGCGCTGCTCCTTGGCCACCTATCTTGCGGCCGCTCGCGGCAAGGACACCTTCTGCAGCCTTGGCCTTCTCGACACGGCCGCGCCCACGTCCACAAGGTCCCATGGTTACCTGCATGCATTGCACAAACTCAAAATGCATAATGCATAGTTGTACATTTCATTGTCACTGTTTGACAGTCACCATGACAAAGCTTGCACTGCACAAACTCAATGCATAATGCATAGTTGCACATTTCATTGTCACTGTTTGACAGTCACCATGAGAAAGCATGCACTGCACAAACTCAATGCATAATGCATAGTTGCACATTTCATTGTCACTGTTTGACAGTCACCATGACAAAGCATGCATTTCTGTTCTCACCTAGTAGCTGTTGCCGCTGTTGCCGCTGTCGCCGCTGTCGCCGCTGTTGCCGCAGTAGCCGCTGTCGCCGCTGTTGCCGCTGTTGGCGCTGTTGCCGCTGTTGGCGCTGTTGCCGATCGGTTGCCACTGTTGCCGCTGTTGCCGCTGTGGCCACTGTTGCCGCTGTTGCCGCTGCTGTCGCTGTTGCCGCTGTTGCCGCTTATGCCGCCGTTACTGCTACGTCGCTGTTGCTGCTGTCTGTGCTGTGCTGGTGCCGCTGTCACAGCGGCGGACACTGGCCAATGAGCCTGCCTGAAGTTGACTCTGAGTGTGACTCAGAGTCTGCCCGAGTCAGAGTGAGCAGAATCAGAGACAGTCTCTGTCTCTGTCTCTGTCGCTGTCTCTGAGGATTGGGGCAGTCGAAATTGAAGTCGAAGTCGAAGTCAGGTGAGGTGAGTACCGCGACGTGAATTGAGAGCTGGAAAATTTTAAACACTAACCGGCGACGCGGGCGAAGTGTTTGCATCTGCAAACACCGAGTCGCCCGCGGCACCGGTTGGCCGGCTCCATTATCGACGCCGGCGCCGATAATGGCGACGTCCGCACTGGACGGAGCCGTTATCAACGGTGGCTCCGACCTGTGCGGATCGGCCGGACGTCAAGCGACGCTCTACCCGTCGCGGCGACGGCCGGTCCAACGGCGCGTTGGAGCACCCGCCGCAGTCACCGGCGGATGCATCAACGACCGATGTCGGCCGTCACCTGCAACATATAATCGTTGGCGACCGACTCGAAAAACGAGTCGGCCGCCAATAATGCTCGTCAAGCCCGCCCCCTTATCGGAGGCGGGGCGACATTTTTTTGCTTTATCACACGGTGAGTGATGGCCGGCTGTATGAGCCATCGCCTAGACCGACCGGCAATCGATTCGGCCCACATCTGGCCATGCAATCACGCATATCAACGGCACAGGTCGCCTGTAATGTTTCTAGCGAATGATGCGGAGTACAAGATGAATACATTTTTACAAAATGAAAAACTTACTAAAGTATGCAAACCTCACAGTCTTGTACCATGAACCATCAACATTCCGACAATGTACACTGACAACTTTTCACCCAATTTATGAGTACCTAGTTTTTTAATTATTGAAATCGCGAGTATCCAGGTATTCGTGGTTTTCAAAATTCGTCCTTGGGTTATCGCTTCGTTTCGGTTCATTTTCGTACGTGTCACGAAGACTACAAGCCCCTGTTGGCCGAAACTGTCGAAGAGAAACGAAACGAAACGAATCGAAACTTTGTTTCGAAAGACGGACGACTTTCGGCAACTTTCATCAAAGTCGAAGTCACTTTCGACTTCGACTTCAACATGACGAGGGTGTGCCTAATTTCGGCTCGTTTCGACTTCGACATCGAAGCGAAACGAAATCGAAATTAGTCGAAATTTAATTTCGATTCGACCTAACATCCTTACATGTGCATGTGCACGTGCACGTGCACGTGCATGTGCATGTGCACGTGCATGTGCATGTGCATGAACAGGGAGGGGGAAGGGGTGATGTGGGGATTGTGGGTAAGGTTTGTTCCCTACGCAACTTTTGGACGGAGCAGCCCCCCCCCACCCCCCCTGCCCCCATGACATATTTTGAAATGGTTTTAAAAGAAATTAAGCAGTTGAATCTCGGCAAAGCGTCTCAGTCTTTCCCAAAGAATTCTGCAGCAAAATCATCAATGTGCTGGAGCTCCAACCATAAGCCCAATGCACATGCCCATTCGCAGAAAATGGGCATGCCACTGGCATGCCCATTTGCAGAAAATGTGCATGCCACTGGCATGCCCATTTGCAGAAAATGTGCATGCCACTGGCATGCCCATTTGCAGAAAATGTGCATGCCACTGGCATGCCCATTTGCAGAAAATGTGCATGCCACTGGCATGCCCATTTGCAGAAAATGTGCATGCCACTGGCATGCCCATTTGCAGAAAATGTGCATGCCACTGGCATGCCCATTTGCAGAAAATGTGCATGCCACTGGCATGCACATTGGCTCCTGTCAGGGACGCGCATGATTTGTCAAAGTGCCACTTTGCACTGGAGATGCGGACAACCATGACTTGGCTTCGCCTCTGCGTCATTCCTCACATCGACTTCTGACGCTGCGGCCTTCCTCCTACTCCCTCATGGTTGTGTTGTCTTAGTACAAGTCTGGCGTTGCAATGTGAATCCCCAATTCGAGGGGTGGTGCGAGGAATCCCAAAGCTCACTGGGGCACCCCTGCATTCACCAGGTTGTTCCCAGGCCCACCCCTATTGCCAGGTGCAGCTCCGCTTGTGTCATGGGGACTGCCACTTGTTCAGGGCACACATCCACACTGTTTGGTCCACTTCTACTGCTGGCAACAGCAACCTCTCTGCTACGTCCCTCAATTATTCCCAAACGCTTGGTAGAGCGCTCTAGAAAACATAAAGCCTACAACCCTTGTGCGACGGTCTATCTTTGCTAGACGCATTGCAAGGCATTGAAGAAAAGATAAAAACATACATTCATCATGGGACAAGGCAGAGAGTCTGCCTGCCCTTCTTCCGGACACCGCGTGGACCCGCCCTTCACATGAGAGTTGCAGTTGGGAACGTCGGACGGCCTCTACCAGCACCTGAGTTCAGTTCCAACATCTTCCATGACCTCTGTGCACAATCTACTGCGGACAACATCGTGATACACTGTTTGTTCCTGGCCGATGCTGCAGCAGCGCGAGGCGCTCCATGCCTCCACCTGCCAGAGCCTTCCCGTCCGCAGCTGTTTCGCAGCCCAACTTGGGCCACATGCTCCCCGGCGACGGGCGCTTTGGCTTCAGGCCACTCTCACGGGTCTGCAAGATCAGCAGTATTCGGCCTGCATGCCCAGCTTTGGCTCCGCATTGCCCTGAGCTATAATGGGCATTTCAGAGCCAACAACCTCACGCATAGTTCAGCAGCGTGTCCACAAGGCTCCAGGTCCATCACAGGGGTTCGCCATGGTATCTGTGCTTGATTGGCATGCATCCGCCATAAGCATATCCTTCCAACACACAGGGAAGCTGTGATCTGCTGCGTGTGACTTATCGTCTTTCTCAGTTCTTCCTTCATGAGGGCCACAAGTTGAAATCTCCGGAGGACTTGGCGAGCCAGGGCAGCCGCTCAGTTGCTTACCTGGCGGCGCAACCCTTGTAGAGAGCTAAGTGTGTGTGGCTCATAGACATCCAGATTGTGTCCTCCAACAGGAACGACAAGGAGCCTTGCCTGCGCCCTTGCTTTGGAGCATCGTGGCCCATTCTGATGCGTGGTACGTTGAACACATGGAAACATGAGCGTAGCTCCCCTGCACACCGAGAGTTGCCTGAGAGCCCACTTTGCCGCTGACTCTTCAGTACGTGGTTTGTACAATATCTTGCTTTGCTAGGGAAAGGACGACTTCCGACTTTTGTACCATAGCCACCGTTGTGTTCCTGTGAAGGAGAAGGGGGGGATTCTACAAGGGAAAAACAAGAATCGTCCCAAGGAACACAACACATGCAAGAGGTGTCTCCGTTTTCCCATCAGCAATGAAACAAAGTCGCCGCCATTCGTTCGTCGTCCATTCCAGTATGCTAGGCTTTGACCACCAGGAGCACCAGCACGGCAAAATACAGCAGCAGCAGCAGCAGCAGCAGCAGCGCGAAAGAGTGTACCAACAACAACAACAGGCATGCGGGTCCTTTGAAGCAACAGCAGGCTTGCAGCGGCACGAGAATGAAGTACAACATCCACACGGCGTCATCATCTAGGGAAGATAAACTTCGGCCACCAGCCATATTAAAACGTCCGTTTTCAAACGGGTCCAACAGATTAGTCCTGAAGGCAGCAACGGAGCCTTTTTTTCATGGTGGGTATGCGAAATCACAGGCATTATGTCTACAATTCACATGACATCACATGGCGGATGCCACAATGTAAGTCTTTGTCCTTTTCTACACTTGTTCACTTGTTCATCTACAAATGGCCGCCTGGTTTCTCTCACCCACACGAAGGGAGGCGAGTGTTTCAGCTTCTGAGAGAAGTCTCGACCGTTGCTGCAGTAGCTCTGTCCCCTGCTGCTGCAGCTGTTGCTCCAGCAACCGCAGCTGTGCACCGATGACATCATCGTTTCCAGCATTCATACGAATGCGATCGAGAGCTTCACCTGCTACTTTTCAGAATCGCAGGAACAGCAGCAGCAGCAGCAGCAGTAGCAGCGGGAACAGCAGCAGCGGCGGCAGCAGCAGCAGCAGCAGCAGAGGAAAACCACGCACCAGTAGGAGGAGCAACTGTTAAAACAGCACACATGAGCATCACAATACGTCTCTGGGATAAGGAGAACGAGGAGGAAGAAGAGGAGGAGGAGGAGGAGGACGAGGAGGAGGAGGAGGAGGAGGAGGAGGAGGAGGATGTAGAGTTTGGAAAGCCCCGGTTTCTGGTTTTCTGTAGAATTGGAACCATCAGAATCTTCTGCTGTTTTCAAGATCAGAACCGACTGCTGGGTTGCCCGCCGGTTCCGTAGCTAGTTGCGGGTCAGTTTTCCTCGGGTCAGTTTTCCTTGGACAAATAGAACACTCGCAGGCGTCAAGGGTTCTGTTCGCCTGCCGTGCACATCTGAGGGCGGAAAATGAGGGGGGGGGGGGGGGGGGGGGGGGG
>SZWC01013527.1:0-21187 GCA_023375785.1 Penium margaritaceum | reverse complement strand
GGGACAGGGTCTTGGGGGGTTGTTGTGTTGTGTGTGCGTGACAGACTACTTCAAGTAAAGGATTTCATAGCACTTTATCATGTCATGTAACCAACTCATGTTGTACATGGCAACTCATGGTCTCACTTTATAATGTTTTCTTTTTCTGTCTTAACTATGGGGGTTGAGGCGACAATTGTCCGTTTAAAAAAAAAAATGGGGCAAAACGCCGAAAAGCATGTGCTGAAAAAAAAAGGATTTTAAAAAAAATCAGCAAACGTTTCTTACGAGCGTTTTTTAAGGCGCAAACGTAAGAAAACGTAAATTACGTCCGCAAGATTCAATCTTGCGGCGCAACTTCAATCATAGCTGTCAGGAACTTGAGGTAAGAAAAGCGCTTGACAGGTACAGAAAGAGCTCAATGAGTGGGCAGGAATGAGGACAACTCACGAGGAGGCCGAGGCTGGCAAGGCCGATCCCACACACAATCCCATACACAAACACCTGAGCACGTACAGCAACGCGTGCACCGAACTTGGTGGGGAAGGGACGCAGTACGCCCAAATCAGCATGTGCAAAACCAACAATGATTTCTCCCATAGGGGAGGGAGGAGGAGGGAGGGTGGCGGGGAAGAGGGAGCCCCTCCTCCCCTCCCCCCCCCCCCCCCCCCACTTTTGCCCCTTTCCCAGGGAGAGGACGAGAGAGGGGAGGGACAATGAAGACGTGCAGCTGAGAGAACTTCTGGGAGTTGCGCTCCGTCAGACATAGAGGGGTTTTGAGAAAAACAAAGAGAGGCATCGACACCTAGGCACAGGCACAGCAGCTTGATGGACCAAAACCCAACCGACTTTCTTTCCGACGTGGGAAGCGACAGGCAAGAAAGGACAGCAGCTTCAGCAGTGTAGGCAGGCATCCACATCGAGGCACATGAACGTCCACATGTAAACACGAATGAACATGCACATTCACATGCGCACTGACATGCACATGCACAAGAACATGCACATGCACATGCACATACATATGCAAATGCAAATGCACAGGAACATACACATGCACATGCACATTCATGTCCACGTCATGCAAATGCAGACATATGCACACGCACATGCACACGCACACCCACATGCACACGCACACCCACATGCACACGCACACCCACATGCACACGCACGCGCACATGCACACGCACGAGGCAACAGGAAGGGGGTGCTGCTGAGGCTGCGTGTTCCACTTCACCTGAGAGCGGAAGAGAGCAGCGGCATTGAAGGTAAGCCCCATGGCCTCGGGCTTCTGCGACGACGACTGCACAACTTCAGCCTAAAGCACGCGCAGCCGCTGCCGCGACAGCTACTGAGGGGAACGCCAGCCTAGGTGAAAGATGTCGTGGACAGGGAGCAGCGGCAGCAGCGGTGGAAGCGGCAGCAGCGGCAGCAGAGACATCAGCCACGGCAGCTGCAGAAGCAACAGCAGCCGCGAAAGAAAGGCGAATGATCACCAGGTTTAAGGAAGCGGGACTCCGTGAACTGGGGCAAATGGCCAAACAGCAACGTTTTCTTGAAACCGTCTTTTTCATCTGGGGCCCGTCTTCAGAAAATATTGTTTTTTCGCATAGCCCGCGCGCCGCCTTTCCTGGGCGGCTCGCGTAATTACAGCCCCGGAGCCCGTGCGAACGGGCCCCTGCCACGAAGAGTGCCGGCTGCTTCGCGATCATCGCTCGCAAGGGAGGGAAAAGGCTAGAGCCTGACAAAAATTGCGCGCACACAACGTGGAGATGACCCGGCACTGAGTACTTTCTTACACACGCCAGCAAAGTCAACGATCAAATGCACACGATTGACAACCCGGTGAATTAGAGTTAAAACACAACAACTAAGTCATCTTTTTAACGTTTTAGCATAAAAAAGATTTTCTCAACCATTTTTCTCACTCTTTTCATTCGTAATTACATGCATTGTGTCCATCACAACCACATTCATTGTAAATGCACATTGTCAAGTGTGATAAAGAACCACATTATGTGGTTTCTCTTTGTATATTAGTCAAATAATTATATCACAATATCTTAATTAAATTTCTTGAAATATTTGATGAATTATTCAATTATTTAATGATATTTTATTGATTATGTCATCATATTCTTCTTAAATGTCCTAAAATGCTTGATCAATTACTCCAACCATTTTCATGAGAATGTCTCTCTTTAATGCCTCATATTGTTTCTGGTTCCTTTGCCCTAGGATTAAATTCCAATGCAACAAGATGCCATGAAATGAGATGCGAAGCAATGCGATGTGATATGATTCAGTGTAATGTGATCTAGTGTGATGCAATTTGATGTAATGCAATGTGATTTGAAGTAATGCGATGCGATGCGATGTCATGCAATGCGATGCAATGTAATGTGATGCAATGTGATGACATGCAATGGAATGCGATGAGATAAAATTTGATGTGTTGTAGTGCGATGCGATGCGATGCAATGCGATGTGATGCATTGCGGTGTGATGCATTGCGATGTGATGTAATAAGAAGTGATGCATTGCAATGCAATGTAATTCATTGCAATGCGATGTACTGCAATTCGATAGAATGTGATGCAATGCAATGCAATGCAATGCCATGCGATGCAACACGGTGTGATGCAATATGATGAAACGTGATGTGCTCCAAAGCGATGCAATGCGATGTGATGTGTGGCTATGCGATGCAATGTAGTGTGATGCGATGCAATGCAATGCAATGTGTGGAAATGCGAAGCGTTGTGATTGAATGCAATGCAATGTGATGCGATGTGATATGATGCAATGCAATGGGATATAGTGCAATGCTATGCGATGCAATCCGATGCAATGCGATGGTGTTAAAGCGCGACAATCTCATGAAATGGTTGAATTCATTGATCAAGCTTCCGAGGAAGTTAAATAAATATATTATGAAATCATTAACACAATCTCATGAAATGGTTAAAGTTATTCATGAACCATCCGAAGAAATTCAAGAAAAAATGAGTAAATCATTCATATAGTATCATGAAATGGTTGAATTAATTCATCAACTATAGCAATAAACTTAGGGAATATATGCTGATATAATTATGTAACAAATGTACAAAGAGACACCACATTATGTGGTTCTTCATTATACTTGACAATGTGCATTTACAATAAATGTGGTTGTGATGGACACAATGCATGTAAAAACGAGTGAAAATAGTGGGAAAATGGGTTGGGGAAATCTTCTTTCTGCTAAAACGCCCAAAAATGACTTAAGTTTTGTGTTTTAACTCTAGTTAACCGGGTTGTCAGTTGTATGCCTTTGATCCTTTACTTTACTAGCGTGTGTTGGAAAAAATTCAGTGTGCCGGGTCACCTCCACGTCGTGTGCGCGTCCTTATCAGGCTCTAGCTTTTTCCCTCCCTTGCGAGCGATGATCGCGAAGCAGCCGGCACTCTTCGTGGCAGGGGCCCTGTCGCACGGGCTCTGGAGCTGTAATTACGCGAGCCGCTCAGAAAAGGCGGCGCGCGGGCTATGCGAAAGCACAATATTTTCTGAAGACGGGCCCCAGATGAAAAAGACCGCTTCTTGAAACCTCCAATTCCTCGGCATCCTCGGGGAACAATTTCCTCCAAGGTCCGACATGCCCTTTTAGGCCTTGGTCCACACTCACCGATGTTCGGCACGGCAGGAAATGCGGGCAAATCATTCAGCGGCAGACCCTGCCGCAGAGATGACCGCGGATCCTGCCGCGGACGAATTCCCTCGGTTTTGTGTTCACTGTCCCCCTTTTCGCGCTTTTCCTGTATCTGCGGCAGCAGCCGCTGACCATTGCTAACCGATTCACGGGAGTCAAACTCGGTCCCGTGGGTTGGCAACGGTGGCATACGCTATCCAACTTCAAAATTGCTGCTCTTATCGCGCCCATCGGACCACATATTTTCATAAAACATAATTTCACGCATGATTTTCTTTTTTCACCGCAGAACTCCGCGGCGAGAAGTCTAGGGGAAAAAAATGCCTCTTCGGTAGCTGCGGCACGCCGCAAAACTGGGTCTTCAAGGCAACGACCAATAGAAAAGCAGAAAAGTCTCGACACCGCAGACTGGCCAAAGACGGCGGCACTGTGGTCGCCGCCAGTTTTCTTTACCGAACAAAATGATCTCGCAACAAATTCGCAATGCGTTGACCTCTCGCACACAAAATCGTCAACATTCCACAAGGAGTTGACCCCTCGCACAAGGGCAATTCCCGCGTGCGAGGAATTGCCCTTGTGCGTGCGCTATTCCTACCGTGCCGAAAATCGGCGAATGTGGACCAAGCCCTTAGGGTTCCTTTGTCACCTTACAAGGGGCGGACTTACAAGTTGCCCCTATCTTCTCGGGACCATCTTCGCGTTTCCCCCATCAGTGAAATGGCTCAAATATCCGCGCAAGCATCAACAAAAGCCTGAGATATCCGTAACTTGAATAAAATTCACGTAATATTCAGTAATTGGAAAACCAACTACGCCATATCCATTTTCATGGTCATGCCCGATCGGCGACTGAAGTCGCCAATCGAGTGAAGCGAGGGGGGTGATGTGTCACCTTCGTCGCTTCGCTCCCACCCCCCCCCCCTCGCGAGAATCGCGATCGAGCGATTTGCCTTTTCTTCTTTTTTTTCTACTCGCAAACCTACATTCCCGGATTTAGGCTTTTCTATGTTTGCGCGGGCGGAGCCCGCGCAAACATAAAACCCTGCATCTGCGAATGGGGGTTTGCGAGTAGAAAAATGAGAAGGAAAGGCAAATCACTCAATCACGATCGAGCGAAAACGCCTTTTTAAAAAAACAGAGAGACAAACCCCTTTTTATCCATTCAAACCGCTTTCAAACCCTACCCCAAATTACACTCGGGGTTTAGGGCTTTATTTTTGCGCGTGCTCCTGCTGGGCCCCACGGTAGCGGGGTCCAGCAGGTTCCCTTTCAACGCATGGGGTGTTTTGGACCCCCCACTCAAAAACATTACAAACCTTTGTGAGAAAAGTTGCAAACCCCTCAATAGAGGGGTTTGTGATTTTTCTCTCATGTTGACGACGTCAGCATGTCGTTGCTGGATGGCATGCGGCGTCAACACAGTGTGTACATTTGAATATAGCTTTTTTTGCGTGCTCGCTAGATATAGCGTTAATAAAGAAGCAAAAAGTTCCAAATTTGGATATGGCGTGGTTGATGTGCGAAACGTGGATATGGCGGTAGATATCGAGAATTCTGTGGGTATATGGTCACTTCCCCGTTCCCCCATTCTAAGGATTATGTCCAGGTCGCCCCCATTTTACGTTTTCGAGGAATTATCTCCAGAACGCCCAGCCAAAATCAAACATTATCACTGTCTTACCCCCATAACTGACAAGTTATCGCCAGGTGGTCCCCCTTTATAGGGAAAATCTAACGATAAGTTAAAAAACAAGGGCGACCTGGAGATTAGTTCAGAAATGGGGGCGTCCTAGCCATAAGTTTAAACATGGGGGTATCCTGAAGATGGTCTCGCTAGAATGGGGGCGACTTGGAGGTTAGCTGCCTTCCAAGTACCACCAGATTATCCGAAGCTTTAAGAAGGATTTGATCCTCATTATTCCACCAGATTTGAAAAACTAATTACTTTCTGGTCATTCAACTTAATTCTTAAGCGTCTAAGAGAGCATCACAATGTGGCTTCTCATGCACGTCTAACAGTACATCCAATATGTAGTCACATAACGCCCTCAAGCTTTTCCAAGTCGAGCATGTTGGATTGGTGGTGGTCTTCTTCCTCTTCCTTTGAAAATCAGAACCGGACTAGAATCAAAACTCTAGCATACCTCATGTAGGAAAGTATCATGAACCGTGTGTTTTTCTTCATATTCTTTGACATAAATGTTCATGGACATACATTTTTATAAAGGAAAAGCAAGGTTTCATTGATCTTCCAAAATGGCGAGGTGTCTTCAAATCTTCAATGATTCCATGACTCCAGACACATTGTGCTTGTCAAGAGCTTAAGGCTATGACCATGTTTCATATTTGTACATGTAATGGTACATACATACATGATGATTCCAACACTTGAGATCAATGCAGGCCTTGCAACAAATCTCGATTACTCACGTTTCATTTGTCATTTCAGATGTGTCTTTTAGCATTATTACTTTGTTACCTTCTACTAGTGAACAACTTACAATCACAAAATAGATTATTTGGGTTCGTTATATTTGGTCCTAACAAGTACCTGTTCAACTCATGGGGACATGAAATCTAAAACCTCTCTTCATCATTGTTAGTGGGTGCGATGACTGCACTGGTTTCATGCTCCGATATGGCGCAGTCGGTTTTGGAATCGGATAAAGATACGCGGAGTGACAATTTTCTCGGTGGCTTCCGGGAGCAGAGCCATGGACAGCTTTCACTA
The DNA here is from genome assembly GCA_023375785.1 of Penium margaritaceum. Lineage (NCBI taxonomy): Eukaryota > Viridiplantae > Streptophyta > Zygnematophyceae > Desmidiales > Peniaceae > Penium > Penium margaritaceum. The sequence continues at coordinate 14,783 of SZWC01013527.1, read as the reverse complement.
TACAGGCCAGTCCAATTCTGGCAACCAGGCCTAAAGGGCTTGGACTGTAAAATAATATATATCATGCGCAGGCTACTGCGCATGCCTCTAGTGTGTGTGTTGCATGTGCAAGCTATTTCGCATGCATCCTCGAAGGCAGGGACCGGCAACTGTGCAGCACGACAAAGCGTTATGGTCAGGTAGAGTCAGACCTGACTGGGCTTATGGCATGAGGCGGTGTGAGAGCTATTGGTGGGGACCGTCTGCACAAGCAGTCTGTGGCCACGACTCAATGTGCTTCTCTGCTCGCCACCTAGACAGGCTGTGTGGTAAGCCAGAATGCGAGTATTACGGTTACGGAGATCTACGGCCCTCACGGATCCGTGAGGAGCTCCAGGATTCAAGAACCACGGTTACGGTGAAACTTCACCGTGCATCTGAGGAAGCTTCTTCAAGCCAGCAAGGCAGTCAACTTGCCAAGGCCGTAAGTGTAAAAGGCGGCGGCCCTGGCACATCTCAGTATCTCAGCAGGACTCATCTTTCATGTCACAACCTTGCAGCACTTAGCATCTGGAAGCGCCTCAGACCAAGGTTCTGCTAGAGTCTGCTCTGGAGACCCCTGTAAGCCTGGTAGAGCTCTGCCAGCCTGGGAAGGAGGAAGCCCTGACTACCTGGAGGCCAACCTACCTGGAAGACGGTGCTGGACCAAGACCCCTTTGTAGCGACGGCCTTAACGGCCTAGCAAGGCATTGCCCCTTGCGTGGGCCAGGAGCAATGGTGGAACTCATGTTTAGCCTTTGTTAGGCTCTACTTTTCATGTACCATACTTGTACTTTGGAATCAAGCAAGATTTCTTTCGCTGTCACATTCAGTTTCCAACGTTCATCTACTGATCTGTCTGTTGGCTTCCTACACGTGAAAAGATCCTGTACAAGCAAGGAACCCAGTCCTTGCTACACACTTGTGCATCCCAACATGGTATCAGAGCACTAGGCTCTGTGTTCAGCTAGTCTAGCGGCAGCAGTAGCGGAGCAGATTGGTGAAGCAGTTCTTCACCATCCCTGTACAAGCTCGAGGAGGAGCGACGTCCGTCTTCTCCTAAGCGTGCAGCGCGACCGGCCCTTCGCGACGTTCGGCTTGTTCAAGACATAAGCATCAAGAGACCATGAGCAACATGGAGGCGGAGGATCAGAGGGCACGTTCTCCCGCTCTTGACGAGAACTCTGTTTTGCATGGTCTGCGTATGGGTCAGGATCAAGGACGCCATGTCGCAGACCATGCACAACGCCAAGTAGCAGAAGCGCAACGCTTGGCAGAAGAGGCGCAACGCATGGCACAACAAGAAGTCGCAACTCGTCCAGCTATGGAGCACGAGAGGGAGGCATTCAGGCAGAACATGGGAGCTCAAGAGCTCCTCCGTCAACAAGAGCAGCTGACGCATGCCGCTCAAGCATCTCAGACGCAACAGTTGCAACAGTCACATGCGGCTCAGGCCACCCAGATTTCACAACTTCAACAGCAACTGGCGTGGTTTCAGCAACAACAATAGCTTCAACAGTAGCAGCTTCAGCAGCAACAACTTCAGCAGCAGCAACAACAACAGATGCAATGGCAACAAGCATCTCAAGGATCATCCGTGCATTAGCCTCAAACAAGCCCTCCCCCAGTTGTGTAACCAGCAATACCTCCGCAGGTGCATCCTGTGGCACCTGCTCAAGGAGGAATGTCGTAGCAGTTTGCAGCTCAATAGCCTCAAGCTGCTCCCGTAGTGCCGCCTATGGCACAATTTCAACCAGCACAACAGGCACCTCTGCCACAAGCATACATAGCACAACCCGGTATGGCGCCAGCCGCGCCACCGTTCCAAGCTCATCCAGCCTCACACATGCAACAGCAGTGCCATGTGCAAGGCCCCCAAGTGCCTCCACATGGCAAGGCATACCAATGACTTGAGGATGCCGTGTCCCCAGCAGTTGCTGCCTTGTAGCTACATAAGATCAAGATTGACCAGTTTGACAGACAGAACTTCCCGCACTGGGCACACAAATTTAAGGAGATTTCCCAGATGCACGGCATTTGGAAGTTCTACATCGGGTACTACGCACCTCCTCCCTTGGGGTCCCCACCACAAGTGGTGGCAGAGTACAACTACTTCAATCGTGCTGCATTTGTGATGCTGGACAACCAGTTAAGCGCCCGAATACAACAAGCTATTCGGATGTACGAGGACACGGCAGAATCGGCAAAGCAAGCATGGTCCTACCTCAGCAGGACCTACATGTCGGGCGACTCCACTTTCACATCCCACCTCCTGACGGAGTTGTCCCACATCCGCCTCAACAACTTTGACAACATCGAAGCATACATCAATAAAGCCAAGTTGCTGCGTGACCAACTTGCAGAGACAGATGCACCTGTGTCCGAGCCCGTCGTTGTGACGTTCCTCCTCAACGGCCTGACCGGGGACTGGGACGATGTGCGAAATGTGCTCAAGTTCAAGCACGAGCATGAGCTGACTGAATCATACATCTGTAAGATGCTCCTCACTGAGCAGCGTGACCGCCAACTGGCAAAAGAAAAGGAAAAGATTTTCAACAACACTACGTACCAAGGGGTCAGCGCCACAGTCAGCTCCAGTCAGCCATCACGGAAGAGCCAGCCGCAGATGAAGCCGGCCTCGGACCAAGTGTCCGCCCAGTCCCGCCAAACACAAGTTTGCGCAGCTCGCGTGGCCAGTGGCCACGATCGCACCCTGCATTCGAGTGCCATTATTGAGGCAAGCCAGGGTACATGAAGAGGGATTGTAGGAAGCGTTTTCGTGATGAGGAGCAAGCAAGACGGAAGAAGCAAGAAAGTAGATCAGGAGGGCAGGGGGAGAAGAAGAGTGGTGACAAAGCAAAGCTAGCTGAGAAGCAAGAGAGGAGGCCAGAGAAGCAGCCAAAGGAGGGAGATGAAGGCAAGCAATACGACTACACAGGATCCGTGTTTCAACTGTCGAGCACGGAGAGCAGTGGATTGATTCGCTAAACCTACGTGTGGTACTTGGATAGTGGGTGCACATCCCACATCACCTTCGACAAGGCCTGCCTCCACGAACTCCTCCCCTGCTCTAAGGACTACGTCACAGTCGCCAACAACAAGCAGGTTCTAGTGTGGGGAAAGGGAAAAATGACAGTGACAGGGTACCAAGGTGCCCAAGTTAAGTTTGGAGACGTACTCTACATACCTGAGATTGCTGTCAACCCCCTCTCACTAGGGCAGCTGATGAAGAGAGGTGCACGCGTCGTCAGCAACGAAGGGCACGTTGCCTTGAAGATTCGTGAAGGCGAAACCTTCGCGAAAGGTCGCCTCCTACCACACGGCATGATCGAGCTGGATTTCCGTGCTCCAGCGTCTGATGAACTCCAATCGCCATTTGCAGCAGCAAGTCTCCACCAAGGCTCTGGTGCAGACCTCGCCATGTAGCACAAACGATTGGGCCACGTAAGCAATCAGCTTGTGTGGTCAATGCACAAGAAGGAGCAAGTCAACGGCCTCGACATCAAGGAGAATGGGAGCAAGGAAACGACACAGCCATGCGAGGACTGCGTGTGTACAAAGCTTCCATGACAGATGTTCCGTCCTGCCACAAAGTGTGATGTCAGCCAGAAGTTGAAGCTAGTCCACACAGACATATGTGGACCACTACCAACAGCTACCATCTACGGGGGCCACCGACACTTTCTTCTGTTCGTCAACAACGCGACACGTTTTGTGTGGAGCTATCCTCTACGCACTCGAGATGAAGCTCCCACCTACTTCTTCAAGTGGCTGGCAATGGCAGAGAGGCAAAGCAATGTGAAATTACAAGTCCTGCGCTCAGACAATGCCGGAGAGTACACGAGCGGGGAATTCATGTCCCATCTGGAGGACATGGGGATTGTGAAACAGTTTTCAAAAGCCTACACACCACAGAAGAACGGTGTGGCTGAAAGAGCCAATCGTACGATGCAAGAGACACTCAAGGCCGTGCTTCTTGGTGCTCAACTCAGCAGCAACTGGTGGCCATACACGCTGAGACAAGCAATCTGGGTACGAAATCGCGTACCGCACGTGGCTTTGCCTGATGTGACTCCATTTGAGGCATGGCATGGTTACAAGCCTGAGGTCACTATGCTAAGGACCTTTGGCTGCATGGCACTTTTTCATGTGCCAAAGGAGCGCCGCAAGAAGTTAGCGGACAAGGCATCATGGGGAGTTTTCCTTGGACAGAGCCCTAATATGAAGGGCTGGGAGTTCTACGAAGTAGCCTCACAACGGATCACAGTCAGCCGTGATGCCATCTTCTTTGAGAACTTGACACGTCAAGCATGGGAGGAAAAGCAAAGGACTGCTCCGGATTTCCTCAAAACCTTCTACGACTCCTACATTATGTCTTTGAAAGAAGAAGATGAGAATTCAGAAGCACTCACCCTTGCGGATCTGGATCGGACGCATGAGGATTCGGTGAGCGCGCGTATGCCCTTCAAAGGAGATCACCTTATAGGCATCCCTAGAGATCACAAGCCGGCTAATGTACGGGATGGCGAACCTGAGGTGGTGCATGTGGAGGATGGACCTCAGGCGCGACGGGAGCTCCATCCCCCAGACAACGTCCACGAGAGGCGTTTCACGCGCCTCCTACAGCAACAGTTGGCGCAGCAGAAAGTAGAAGAGGGAGAGGAGGAGCACAACATGGCTATTACAGCATGCTCAGTATACCAGGAGGATGCAGAACTTCTCGCTGACTTCACAACCACTCACCTCACTACTCTCTTGACTTCAACCAAAGAACTACCTCCAGAGCCAAGAACTCTGAAGGAGGCTCTCAGTGGAGAGCATGCAGCTAAGTGGAGAGCAGCACTAGATGCTGAGTACGGAAGCCTCATGGAGCAGGGCATGTGGGAGCTCGTTGAGCTACCACCAGGCTCTCGACCTGTTGGGGTCAAGTGGGTCTTTCGCGTCAAAACAAAGGCCGATGGCAGCATTGAAAAATTCAAAGCACGACTGGTGGCAAAGGGTTTTTTGCAAGTGGAGGGAAAAGAATTTTTTTAGACATACATCCCCGTGAGCCGCTACACCACAGCTCGCATCATGCTGGCGGTCGCAACAGTGATGGACTATGAGGTGCAGCAAATCGACGTTAAGAACGTACTTCTGCATGGGGAAATGGACACGACAGTGTTCATGAAGCAGTCGGAGGGTTACGATGATGGGAGCGGACGAGTGTGCAAATTAGTGAAAAGTTTATACGGCCTAAAGAAAAGTCTACTTTTATGGTACCGCAGACTCCAAAGTCTGTTAGAATCCCTCGACTTCTTCCCATCGGCATACGATGATTGCCTCTTCCTCCACAGACCTTCAGTAGAGGAGAGACCAGAATACTACGTTCTGGTCTATGTCGACGAAATTTTGATCATTGGCCCATCGGCAGATCTCATCAGTGCCACAGCAGCAGCCATGGCAAAGGAGGTGAACATCACTCTCATGCCAAGCCTTGAATACTACCTTGGCATGAACATCAAGTGTGACCGCGCGACCAAGACGCTTGAGCTGAGTCAATAGACCTATGCCACAAAGGTTTGTGAGCGTTTTGACGTGCCTGAGCGGCACGTTACAACTCCTCTCACGCAGCAGCAGCTGAAGCATGAGGGACCAAGGGGAAGAAATGAGTCAAAATACCGCAGCAGAGTCGGCTCTTTGATGCACGCCGCAAGTTGCACACGTCCAGATCTATAATTTGTTGTGAGCAACCTCGCACGCGGCAATGAGACATGCTCAGAAGCGGCATGCAAGGAGCTTGACCGAGCCCTCGGATACCTCCGGACCACAAAAGATGGCAGTCTGAAGTACGGCATTGGGCATGGCCTGGAGCTACGCTGTTATGTAGACGCTGACTTCGGAGGGACTGAGGAGGGCCGACGCAGCACTACAGGATTTGTGTGCCTACTAGGTGGAGGAGCGGTGTCATGGACAAGCAAGCGGCAGAGCATTATCACACTCAGCTCTGCAGAAGCTGAGTATATGGCTGCTACCTCGGCTGCTCAAGAGATCACGTACTTACGCAACCTCCTCGAGGACATCGGCTTTCCACAAGAGAAGCCAACGGTGATTTTTTTTCTACAATTGACCTGGCAAATTCGACCAAGTTTCAGGGTCGAACCAAGAACATTGACATACGCGGGCATTGGATCCGCTCAAAAGTGCAGGACAACACGATTCAACTCATGCATGTGCCTGGGACTAAGCAAGCTGCAGATTTTCTAACAAAGAGCCTCCCCAAGGATTTTTTCTACCGGTGTTCTCTCCAGTGTGGACTCACCGCCACTGTGTTCTCTTAGTACGCCCTAAAGAATGGCGATGAAAATGGCACGCGGAAGTTAAAAATCCGAACACGCGCCATTGCCACCGCATTCGGCGTACCGAGCACTATCACGTGTTTTATGGTGCAAGTGGGAGAGGGGATGACCACTAGAGCAGAGAGGGGGAGCACTGGAATAACTGATGAGGCAAAGGAGGAAGATTCAAGTGGTCACAAGCAACAGCCATTAGTCAACACCGTCAGGGACTATAGTAGGTCAGCTAAGAATTCAGACCTACTTCTGTCCTCTGGTCTCAAATGGCGTAGAGCGTACCCGCGTGATGCCGGCGCCGTTTCAGAAAAAGAGAAAACAGCGAGCTGCTCCATGACGCAGCTGCTCGCCGCCAAGCTCGCATGGCAAAGAAAAGGAGAAACGCGACCGTGAAGCTGCGGTCACGGAGCGCAGCGGCAGCGAGAGGCGCGACCGTGGCCGCAACAGCTTGCGCAGGAGCAGTGGGTGCTGCGTAAGCAGCCTGCGCGGCAGATTCACTAGCCGACGGGGATGCCTGCCCAGCTCGAGCAACAGGTGCCACAGGAAAGTGCAAGGACCTGCTTGGTCTTGCACGATCTCGCGTCGTTGGTCCTAAATGGCGACCTCAACTTTCGCTGAGCAAAAGTCGAAACGACGGACAAGAGGACTTGGTCTTGGCGGCCATGGACGGAGGAGATTCGCCGGCGATTTCAAGCTGCGCAAGGTGCCTCCTCGAATTCGCGGCAGCGCATCTCTCATCCACGGCTACATGCGTCAACCACACGGGCCCTACCCGAGGACGTGAAGAAGCGCGCGGATTCACGGAAGGGAGAAACGGTCTCGCGACAAGCCAGGCTACGACCGCGTCACCGGACAAATTGAGCAAGAAACTGGTCACCGAGTCTGAAACTCGCGGACGGGAAGGACAGAAGCAGGTCAACCAGCTAACGTCAACGATTTCTATGGCTGTGACTGAAGCAAATCGAAGCCACACAACTGAAAACGGCGGAGTGGATCTTCCCAGCCATGGAGGCGCAGTTTATACAGCTCCAGCGACCCAAGATCCTGAGGAGGGGACAAAAAATATTTTTGTTGACCCCAAAGAGGAGTCTCCAACTGTCCAGCAACAGGACAGAACGGTGAAGGTTCTGGAGGGGAAAAATCAACATGCAGACCGTCAGTCGTACAAGCCACCAGAGAGCTTGCTTCATGAGGAAGCAACCGCGAATTTTCTGGTGTGGCCTGAACTGGACTCAGACATTTCCGGATTCCTGGATTTTCTAGAATCAAGTGAGATGGACTCGGAAACAGGACCTTTACTGTCCCCGGCACCTGAACAACTCGACATCGAAGAAAATATTTTTTTCTTCCATACGGCAGCTGACGCCAAGGCTCTTCTCGACCAGCCCATCACCGAGGAAGAGTCTCAGCTTCGGTTTCTCGATGAGAGTTTTTGAAAGTCTATCGAGGATTTTTTTGGTGACACCCACGCCTGAGAAAAGTTCTTCACCAGCGCACCCATCGAGGGGGAGTGTTAGTGGGTGCGATGACTGCACTGGTTTCATGCTCCGATATGGCGCAGTCGGTTTTGTAATCGGATAAAGATACGCGGAGTGACAATTTTCTCGGTGGCTTCCGGGAGCAGAGCCATGGACAGCTTTCACTATACAGGCCAGTCCAATTCTGGCAACCAGGCCTAAAGGGCTTGGATTGTAAAATAACATATATCATGCGCAGGCTACTGCGCATGCCTCTAGTGTGTGTGTTGCATGTGCAAGCTATTTCGCATGCATCCTCGAAGGCAGGGACCGGCAACTGTGCAGCACGACAAAGCGTTATGGTCAGGTAGAGTCAGACCTGACTGGGCTTATGGCATGAGGCGGTGTGAGAGCTACTGGTAGGGACCGTCTGCACAAGCAGCCCGTGGCCACGACTCAACGTGCTTCTCTGCTCGCCACCTAGACAGGCTGCGTGGTAAGCCAGAATGCAAGTATTACGGTTACGGAGATCTACGGCTCTCACCGATCCGTGAGGAGCTCCGGGATTCAAGAACCACGATTACGGTGAAACTTCACCGTGCATCTGAGGAAGCTTCTTGAAGCAAGCAAGGCAGTAAATTTGCCAGGGCCGCAAGGATAAAAGGCGGCAGCCCTGGCACATCTCAGTATCTCAGCAGGACTCATCTTTCATGTCACAACCTTGCAGCACTTAGCATCTGGAAGCGCCTCAGACCAAGGTTCTGCTGGAGTCTGCTCTAGAGACCCCTGTAAGCTTGGCAAAGCTCTGCCAGCCTGGGAAGGAGGAAGCCCTGACTACCTGGAGGCCAACCTACCTGGAAGACGGTGCTGGACCAAGACCACTTGCATCGACGGCCTTAACGGCCTAGCAAGGCGTTGCCCCTTGCGTGGGCCAGGAGCAGTGGTGGAGCTCATGTGTAGCCTTTGTTAGGCTCTACTTTTCATGTACCATACTTGTACTTTGGAATCAAGCAAGATTTCATCCGCTGTCACATTCAGTTTCCAAAGTTCATCTACTGATCTGTATGTTGGCTTGCTGCACGAGAAAAGATCCTGTACAAGCAAGGAACCCAGTCCTTGCTTCACACCTGTGCATCCCAACAATCATGAGCCTAGAATGTCACAACCTCCTTCTCGGAGGTTGTGACATTGAATGGAGAAAATAAAAGAAAAGTTTATTTCTCCATGGAAGGAGAATTAGCCTTTTTCGGTTACGTAGTAACCTATTGTTATCGGTTCGTGGACCTGTTTTGGGGACGTCCGCAAACCTGTAATCTGTGAACGGTACTTTGTTTCCCAAGTAGGACATATGAAATAACACAAGAATATTCGACAGGGTTGAATTTTGAAGACGTACTAGCTTCACTTCTCTCACACGCTCCGGAATGGTCAGTGAGACAAGCTCACTTGACCACATCACTCTCCGGACGCGAGAGGAACTAGCCAGGAACTAACTGTTACACACTCAAAGACAGCTGAGCCTTCATACCCGGCTTCGAGTCATACTACACCAAACCTAAATTGTTGAATCAATGTAATTAAGAAAGGAGAAATATTTTGAAAACATGATTTAATATACAAAGGAATCTGTGATGAAGTATTCACCTTCTTTCAAATGATTTTTTTGTCACACACTTAATCATAGCAAATCATTGTCCTTAGATGGTTGGATCATGTGAATGTGAAGAAAATACCACATAGAATGAATAGATGCAATACAAATGCCTCTAATATTATTTTTTAAGATTCATAGATGAATGCATGTATATGTACATAGACGTGGACACATGTATGGATACAATTGATGTGTAGTATGTAGTCCATGGAACAAATCCATGTGTGAAAATGGGTAAATTCCAGCAATTGTTAACGAATATTGATTTCAAAACGTTGATTTGCACATGTGATTCCATAAGATATTTTCTAGAGGTCACATTTGAATGGACTTTTGGAAGAATACAAGCATATTAATTACATCAAACGGAACAAACACATTAGACAGAGTTCAGATAAATTGGATTCTTTACATTCTGTTTTTCCCTATGTTTGTCTTCGAAACTCTTTAGGTTTCACTTATAGCCAACTTTGCAAAGGTTACTACGTAACCCTGTGCACCTTAGTGCAACATTGGATCCTTGTTGGGTTACATAGAAACCCATTGTAATCAGTTTGTGGCCAAGAACTGACCAATGGGAGAATTTCCCGATTTTCTGGGAGGAAGACTAGAAAACAATACAGGATTCCTGACATCCCCAAATACAAGATGCTAGATACATGTTATTTCACACAGTTTTCTTCACCAAAAAAATACAAATCGTGCACACAAGGTAAATGTCTGTCAAAAAACCTTATTATGCCACTTAAATGAAGAGATTACACTGTTGCAAAGTCCTCAATTATCATCAAAGGCTTTACTTACATAGAATACCTTTTAGATTGGCATATTCACAACACAAAAGACAATACAATTCTCTAATGTACATGTTAACTCTTTGTACACAGAAATAGAACAATAACAAGTTGGATTATGACATTTTGGGGACTTTTATGCCTTTTTACCATTGGTTTTTACCACTTTTGAGAGTTGAGACCAAAAAATATTATTTTTGAGAACAGGACGAAGTAGGAAAGACGTGATGTGAAAATTTTTGCATTCTTCTTCATCGTGACTTGTGTTGCCGTTCCAACTTGAGGACACACGCTCAATTTTCCCATTCTTCCTTATCCTGAGTTGTTTTGCCTAAACCCTAAACCATAAAAGACCTTCGGTAGTCAACAAAATTACACATTCAATTTCCCTCATCGTAAAATATGGACAATGGCTTTCTCTAAGGGAATGTTGTCTCACTTTGAACAGAATGTCTTTCGCTCCCATTTGGGGACTTTTATGCTTTCTTACCATTGGTTTTTACCACTTTTGAGTGTTAAGACAAAAAATATTTTTCTTGAGAAAACGACGAAGTAGGGAAGACGTGATGTGACAGTTTTTGCATTCTTTTTCATCGTGACTTGTGTTGCCGTTCCAACTTGAGGACACACGCTCAATTTTCCCACTCGTCATCGTGACATGTGCTGCCTAAAGCCTAAACCATAACAGACCTTCTTCGTTAGTCAACAAAAATACACGTAAAATTTCCCTCACCGTAAAATATGGACAGTGGCTTTTTCTAAGGGGATGTTGTCTCACTTTGAACATAAATGATTTGACATGACATCGCACACATCATCGTAGTCCACGCCTATACTGAAGTCTACATCTACGCCTACATCTAAGACTATGACGGCACGACATGGCACAACATGACGCACAGAACACGACACAACACAGACACCATGACAGAATAAGACAAAATACAATGCGACATGACATGATAACACACGACACAACACAACACAAAATGATACGAAACTATACTACACAAGTTAACATGAACACCACGTCACATGATTTGGACACCATGTCACAATGATGAAGACATGACGCGACACGGCATGACATGAAAAAACACCATACACCACATGATAACATGACACTCCACGTTGTTTGTCAGGGAGGAAGAAGCAGCGACGCAATGCACGCGATGGTTTCTATCCCCTTTGGACTACATGGTAACAAAAACCTAAAATAAGACAATACATGACGTAAGACGACACAACACAACACACCACAAAACGATACGACACGATATTATGTAATACAACATGGACACCATGTCACATGATGTGGAGACCACGTCACATTGATGTTAGACACGATGCGATACAACATGAAATAACAAAATACCATACATCACATGATGGCACGACTCTGCATGTTATCCGTCGGAGAGGAAGAAGCAGCGGCACAATGCACGCAATGGGTTCTATTCCCTTTGGACTACATGGCAACAAGAACCTAGAACAAGGCTATACACGACATAAGACGACACGACACAACACACCACAAAACAATACGACACGATACTACACATCACAACATGGAAAACACGTCACATGATGTGGACACCACATCACAATGACGTTAGACACGACACGACACAGCATGATATGAAAAAACACCATAGACCACATGATAACATGACACTCAATGTTGTCCGTCGAAGAGGAAGAAACAGCGGCACAATGCACGCAATGGCTTCTATTCCCTTTGTACTACATGGCAACAAAAACCTGCAATAAGACAAGACATGAAATAAGAAGACATGACAAAACACATCACAAAACGATACGACACGATACCATACAATACAATACGGACACCACATCACATGATGTGGACACCACGTCACAATGACGTTAAACACGACGCGACACGGCATGACATGACAAAACACCATACACCACATGATAGCACGACTCTACATGTTATCCGTCGGGGAGGAAGAATCAGCGGCGCACTGCACGCAATGGGTTCTATCCTCTTTGGATTACATGCCGACATGCACGAAACGACAAGACCATACACGACGTATGACGGCACAATAAAACACGTCTAGAAAATCTACCCCGACTTCCACCCTCACTCTACCTACGCGTCAATCTCTATCCTGCCCCCATCCCCATCCCGACTCGTTATCCCACATCCACTATGTATAATTACGCCTACGCTTATGCCTACGCCTACGCATACGCCATGAAAATAAATGACAAGTCAAGAGATGACGCAATACGACATAACACAACACAACACAACACGATATGTCATGACAAAGCACACAATATCGGGGTCCATTTTATGCTAAAGTCTACACTTACGCCTACACCTAAGCCTATGACGGCACGACACGGCACAACATGAGGCACAGAAAACGACACAACACAGACACCACGACAAAATAAATCAAATAATGCGGCATGAAATGAGAACATTACACTCCATCAAACAGCACGACACTCCATGTTGTCCGTCGGGGAGGAAGAAGCAGCGGCGCAATGCACACAATGAGTTCTATCCCCCTTGGACTACATGACAACAAGAACCTAAATCAAGACATAACATGACATAAGATGACATGCCACAACACACCACAAAACGATACGATACGATACTACACAATACAAGATGGACACCACGTCACATGATAGGGACACCACGTCACAAAAACGTTACACACGATGCGACACGACACGACATGACATGACAAAACACCACAAACCACATGATAGCACGACTCTCCATGTTATCCGTCGGGGAGGAAGAAGCAACGGCGCAATGCACGCAATGGGTTCTATGCCCTTTGGATTACATGCCGACATGCACAACACGACAAGACCATATATGACGTATGACAACATAATAAAGCACGTCTAAAAAATCTGTCCCAATTTGTAAATCACACGTCTAAATCTTCCGCTCTACCTCCATCCTCACTCGTACCTCCACCCCGACCCCCTTCCCCACCCCCACCCCCACCCCCACCCCCACCCCCACCTGCACGCGCTTCGCACCTGCTCCGGGTACGCCTTTGCTACGCCTATGCCTACACCTATGCCTATGCCACGACACAACATGACAAGACAAGACACGGTGCAATAATACACGACACAACACGATATGACATGACATGACACGACAGAACACGGTGTCTATGCTTATGCCTAAGTCCGCGCCTACGAAAAAACTTAAGCATATGACGACACGCCACGGCACGACACGATGTGACACAACATGACACAACACGGATACCATGACAGAATGAGACAAGATACAATGTGACATGACATGACACAACACCACACAACACAACACCACACAACACCACACGTCACGACACAACATGTCATCCGTCAAAGAGGAAGAATCAGCGCCGCAGTGCACGCAAAGGGTTCTATCTTCTTTGGACGACATGCTGACAAGGACAACACGACAAGACAACATATGACATGACGCAATATGATACAATACACCACAAAACAATTCAACTCGATACCACAAGGTACACATACGCCTACGCATACACAACACAACACGTCTCACCCTAACTCCCTTTTTTCTCCCTCTCTCTCTCTCTCTCTCTCTCTCTCTCTTTCCCTCCCTGTCCCCCTCCCCCTCCCCCTCCCCCTTCCTCTCTTCACCTCCCTCTCTCATCCTAGCCCTCGCCTTCGCTCTCGTCATCGCCCTCTAAGTGAACATCGACATCTATGTCTAGCTTTAGGTCTATACCTATATGTCTACTTTTATGTCTATCTCTAAGTCTATGTCTATGTCTATGTCAACGACTATCTATTAGTGGAGGGAGAGGGGAAAGGATAAATGGGAGGAGTCAGGGAGAGGGGATGAGGTATGTTAAGAGGAAGGACGACATGGAACGGGAGAAGGAGTGTGAAGCGTAATAAGAGATATAGAGGTTGTGGGAGGGATGCGCATGTGCCTATGCATGTAGATACGTATGTTCACGTGCATGTACATGCATATGAGTATGCACATGCATATGAATCTATTGATCACAAGGATAGGTTGTCTAACTGACCATCCAGTCGATCCTATCAGTGTCTCTACTTACATTGCTGCTCATGAACGGTGAGCGACCACACTGTGCGGTAGTGTCAATAACAAAACCGATGATAAATGACAAGACAAAAAGAATAGCACCACCAGTAACAACCTTGATGAACTCATGATGAGGCCTCATAACTTCAAAAACTCAAAGCACCATGGAGGTGCCATCTGTCCAAGTCATGAGGAACAACATGCACAAACGAGGAACATGACGCAGAAACATAACAAAAAAAGAGAATTATATAGGCAAAGAAAGTCGTACAATAAAATGAAAACACAGAAAGAGAAATAATAACAAAGGAAATGACGAATAGTAAGGCAATAAACACCATCCCCACCCCCACTCCCATCCCCACCCCCCATTCCCACCCCCACCCCCCACCCCCACCCCCATCCCCATCCCCAATCCCACCCCCATCCCCACCCCCACACCACCCC
>SZWC01013526.1:8982-27815 GCA_023375785.1 Penium margaritaceum | reverse complement strand
AAAGAGGGGCACTACAAGAAAGAGTGCTTCAAGTTCAAGAGGGACCAGAAGGAGCAGCAGCAGCAGCAAAAGCAGACGTCTCCACAGCAGCAACAGCAGCAGTCACAGCAGCGTCAGCAACAGCAGCAGCAGCAGAACCAGGCAGGAGTACGCCACTGTGGCAACATGAACGTGGCGAAGGAGGTGCGCGACCGTCTCTTCATGGCGAAGTCTGACATGTCGCAGATGGAGAAGGCGGATCTCGCATGGTACAAGGACTCAGGGTGTACCAAGAGCCTGACGCACCCCAAGGAGTGGTTCACACAGCTGCTGTCCATCCCTCCCCGTCCTATTGCAATGGGTGATGATCGTATGGTGTATGCTGAGGGCATTGGGATTGTGGAGATGTGGTTGGAGACCCCACGTGGCATTGAAGTGGGAGTGTTCCATGGCGTGCTGTATGTACCTAATGCTGCATTCAACCTCCTCTCAGTCTCCTCTCTCACAAACACAGGACTGCGCGTCGTCTTCGATGATGACTATGGCTACATCCTCAACAAGGATACAGGAGAGGAGTTGGCCAGGTCGGTGAAGGAGGGCGACATGTACCGCCTGCTGGGGGCGACCAAGATCCCGCGTGAGCAGAGTCTTGCAGCAGTGGTGCAGGCGACAGATGGCGAGATCTGGCATGTGCGCTACGGCCACATCGGCATGCGCGCCTTGCAGCAGCTTCAGGCAAAGCAGATGGTGCGTGACCTGCCTACCATCTCTAGCTTTGAGCAACAGTTGTGCATCGGCTGTTTGGAGGGGAAGCAGCACCGGGAGGCGTTCTCTGGAGCAGGAGAGCGTGCAAAGGAGGTGCTGGAGCTGGTCCACACAGACTTGTGTGGGCCAATGCAGACCCAGAGCTTTGGAGGCTCTAGGTATTTTCTGACCTTCATTGATGATTTCAGCCGCTACACTGCTGTGTACTTCCTTCCTTCCAAGGACCAGTGCTTTGACAGGTTCAAGGAGTTCAAGGCCATGGTGGAGAACCAGACTGGCAAGAAGATCAAGGCGCTGCGCAGCGATCGCGGTGGAGAGTACCTGAGCAAGGAGTTCCAGGACTACCTCGCAGCAGCTGGCATCAAGGCGCAGCGTACCGCGCCGTACTCGCCGCAGTAGAATGGTGTAGCAGAACGCGCCAACCGCACCATCATTGAATCGGCGCGCTCCATGCTGCACGCGGCGCGGCTGACCTACGACTTCTGGGCCGAAGCCGTGAGCACTGCGGTCTACATCAAGATACGCAGTCCCACCAAGGCGCTGGAGCAGATGACACCGTACGAGGCGTGGTTCGGCAAGAAGCCGAGCGTGGGTCATCTCCGAGCATTTGGCAGCCTGGCGCACATGCAAGTGCCCAAGGAGAAGCGGCAGAAATGGGATGCAAAGAGTGCGCAGATGCTGATGATTGGCTACGACGTGGCAAGCAAGGCCTATCGCCTCTACGAGAGGGATACAGGCCACGTCATTATCTCCAGGGATGTCGTCTTCAACGAGAGCAACGTCATCGGTACCAACATTCTCTGTGAAGAGGCAACAGAACCAGCAGTTGACGAGGCAATGGGAGCAGAAATCCTTCCTGACCCAGTCTCTCCCGATCCTTCCTCTACTATGACAGAAGGAGAATCACTCTACTCTCCCATGTCTGATGCAGCAGATACAGCAGCCTCATCGGCAGAAGCAGAGGAGGGAGATGCAGCACCACCAGCAGCAGCAGTTGTACCAGCAGCACCGCGCCAGCCGCCCGCTAACGCTCCAGCACCAGGTCGCAGGTACCCTCTCAGGGTNGAGGACTTCGAGGTTCACCACATGGATGTCAAGACCGCATTCTTGAATGGTGACTTGGAGGAGGAGATCTACATGGAGCAGCCGGAGGGGTTCGTCATGGATGGCCAGGAGCACCTGGTTTGCAAGCTGCAGAAGTCGTTGTACGGCCTCAAGCAAGCGTCGCGTGCTTGGAACCAGAAGTTGGATGCGGCACTGCAGTGCATGGGGTTTGAGCGCAGCGAGTGTGACTACAGCGTGTATCGCTGGCAGCATGAGCATGAGATCCTCATCATCATCGTCTATGTGGATGACATGCTCCTCCTTTCCAACAGCATGTCTGCACTGTAGGAATTCAAGGAGGCCATGCACGAGCGCTTCCAGATGTCTGATCTCGGGGAGGCGTCATACTTCCTCGGTATCCAGATCACGCGTGACCGAAAATCACGCTCTCTCTCGCTGCAGCAGAGTCGCTACATCAAGGACGTCCTACAGCGGTTCGGCATGGCAGAAGCCAAACCCATCGGCACACCGTTAGAGACGCGGCAGTACCTCGTGAGCTTCAGTGGAGAAGCAGATGCAGCTGAGCGGCAGAAGTACCAGAGCGCCGTCGGCAGTCTCATGTACCTGATGGTGGCAACCAGGCCGGACCTCGCACAGGCTGTGAGCGTTGTGAGCCAGCACATGGCTAACCCCGGCCCTGAGCACCAGAAGGCAGTGAAGCGGATCTTCCGCTACCTTGCTGGAACTGCCAACATCGGCATCACCTACAACGGCAACGACAACAGCATCATCGGTTACACAGACGCAGATTGGGCTTCAAACCCTGAGACTCGCAAGTCCATCTCTGGACATGTGTTTCTCATGAATGGAGGTGCCATCAGCTGGTGCAGCAAGCGGCAGGTGGTCGTGGCCACCTCCAGCACAGAAGTTGAGTACGTCTCTCTCAGCTTTGGAGCCAAGGAAGCAGTTTGGCTCCAGCGTCTCATGGCAGAGATGAGTGGGAGTGCAGCAGTTCCTGTTCCCATGCGCGTCGACAACCAGCGCGCTATTGCACTCGCCAAGAATCCCGAGCACCATGCTCGCACCAAGCACCTTGACATCGCCTATCACTTCATCAGGCACATGGTGCAGGAGGGTGCTATCAAGCTGGAGTTCACTCCAACCAGCAAGCAGGTCGCTGATTTCTGCACCAAGCCAGTGACTCGTGAGAAGCAGCAGTTCTGCATGAAGGCATGTGGACTCAGCCCACTCTGACTGCGGCAAAGTGGGAGATTGTTGGGAAAGGAGCCATCCGGCTCAGTTTCGGGTCCACAAGAGCAAGGTCCAGGAAGCTACCAGCTGCCTACTCCGATCGTCAATCTGACTTCACCATTGGAAAGATCAGGTGGCAAATTGTCTACGGTCCAAGTTTCAGCCCGATCCAACGGTCGGATTGGGAGATATCAATTTTCGAAGTTTCAAGGGTCATGGACCGTCGATGTCTGGGTGGGCATGGGTGATGGCTCCATGCCTTAGCCTGAGAAAAGAAAAAGGCAAGAGGTCCAGGGTCAGGACCTGATAGGAGAAATATCCAAACATGTCCTTGGTCTTAGGATTGCCTTGTCAGAGTGTGCTGACTAGGATAAAGGTACCTCTCCTTACTTTTTAGGTGAGGTGAGATCCTTGTGTGCTAGCCATGGACACATGGCGATTCTCCATGGGTTTGTGGGTTATGTGACTACTAGGAGTGTGCCATGAGAGCATTCTCTAGCTCTCTAGGTCGTGTGTGAGTGGTCAGCCTGATTGCTAGGCTGATTTCCTCCCTTGTGTGAGATTATGGATTCTAGTGTGTGAGCCTTAGCCTCCATGGCTAAGTGGTGTGGCTTGTGAGAGGGCTGACTTGCCCAAGCTCTAGCTCTATATGTACTCCATCATTTTGAGTGATTGAACAACCATTCTTCAGCACAAGTGATGCCCTTTCAGTCCCACATGCTCGCTGCTCCAAGGCTCCCTCTCTCCTCCAGATCCAACAAGATACGCCTCCATCCCTTCACCACCCTGCATTTTCAACGCCATCATCTTCTCCTCCAAAAGCATGAGGAATGCAGGATCCTTGCTCTCATACTTCTTGTACAACGTGTTCCAGTCCTCCTTTGCAGTAGCCTTGTCACTCACGTATTGAAGATGCGGGTTGGAGAGGGTGTTGACAAGCAGCCTGTAGGCCTGCCTGTCCTTCTTCTTCCACTCCTCATATGCCGCTGCTGCAGTTGTAGATGAACAGATGAACTTGCATCTGCTGCACCTTTCTGCAGCGTCTTCCCTGCCACCACCCCTGTTACGGTGATACCTTTTGCCTGTGGAGGCGGAGCGCGCTCGTCGCCGCTCACCACCTCCCACATGCCCCTCTCCTCCAAAAGGAAGCGGGTACGGATCTTCCAAAACGTGAAGTTGGCGCATCCTTCCAGCCTCTCCAAGGGCTGGGCTGATATTACCCCGCCTGCTGCTGCCATTTTGAGCCTTGGTGATGCTCATCGCTGCCCTTGAGTGGCGGCGCTAACCCTGCTTCTGCTGTTGCTTCAGCCAGAAATCTGTCTGACAAAAAATGGACTGTAGAGGCCAGCAGACTGGGAATTTTAAAAAAAACCTGATCCCACCACTGGAAAATTCAGCTCAAAACCTTTCAAATCGACCCATAAAACAGGGTCATCAACAGGGGATTTTGAAAGATATGCCCTCTTGAAAACAGGGTATGCTTCTGCTCCCACTCCAACTCAGACCAGCCAGCTTGCAGACGGCGTTTCTCCCAAACGTACCAATGGAAGGCAAATATGTTTGCATCAATGGAAAGCTTAGGAAAAATACTACAATACGCATCTGCCACTTTTTAAATTTGAAAAAGAAACAAGAGAGTTATGGTCATCACAAGGCGACAGTCTCACTCAGAGAGAAGAGCGTAGCCCTGGCTGAACTCGTTTTGAGCATAACTCTCAATCCGACTATTGGATCTTTGCGATCCTGGGCTCGTTGGAAAGCTTGTCTCTTGAAATTGAAGACCTTGTGGTCAATTGTCAAATCTGGTGAAGGCTTGACCCCAATCCGTCACTATCAAAGTGACAGCCTGTGCTGGCTGAAAGTGGCAGAACTTGGCTCTGATACCAAATGTTGGAACTTTAGGAGAGAGGGAACCTTGGAGCAGCGACCATGTGTGATTAGAAGGGCATCACTTGTGCTGAAGAATGGTTGTTAAATCACTCAAAATGATGGAGTACATATAGAGCTAGAGCTTGGGCAAGTCAGCCCTCTCACAAGCCACACCACTTAACCATGGAGGCTAAGGCTCACACACTAGAGTCCATAATCTCCCACAAGGGAGGAAATCAGCTTAGCAATCAGGTTGACCACTCACACCCGACCTAGAGAGCTAGAGAACGCTCTCATGGCACACTCCTAGTGGTCACATAACCCACAAACCCATGGAGAATCGCCATGTGTCCATGGCCAGCACATAAGGATCTCACCTCACCTAAAAGTAAGGAGAGGTACCTTTATCCTAGTCAGCACACTCTGACAAGGCAATCGTAAGATCAAGGACCATTTTGGATATTTCTCCCATCAGGTCTTGACCCAGGACCTCTTGCCTTTTTCTTTTCTCAGGCTAAGGCATGGAGCCATCGCCCATGGTCACTCGGATATCGACGGTCGATGACCCCGGAAACTACGAAAATTCATATCTCCCAATCCGACCGTTGGATCGGCCTCAAACTTGGACCGTAGAGATTTTGCCACCTGATCTTTCCAATGGTGAAGTTGGATTGACAATCGGAAGAGGCATGTGGTACTTTCCTGGAACTTGCTCCTGTGGACCTGAAACTAAGCCGGATGGCTCCTTTCCCAACATTGGCTGTACTGCATGGGCAAAGATTCAAGCAAAAGGAAGAGGCAACCTGGATGCATGTGCTCATAAGTGTGTAATAGTTTAATACCTGATGGGAGAAATATCCAAAAAGGTCCTAGATTCTTGGGTTGCCTTGTTAGAGTGTACTCACTAGGAAAAAGGTACCTCTCCTTTCTTTTTAGGTGAGGTGAGATCCTTGTGTGCTAGCCATGGACACATGGCGATTCTCCATGGGATTGTGGGTTATATGACCACTAGGAGTGTGCCATGAGAGCATGCTCTAGCTCTCTAGGTCATGTGTGAGTGGTCAGCCTGATTGCTAGGCTGATTTCCTCCCTTGTGTGAGATTATTGACTATAGTGTGTGAGCCTTAGCCTCCATGGCTAAGTGGTATGGCTTGTGAGAGGGCTTACTTCCCCAACCTATAGCTCTATATGTACTCCATCATTTTGAGTGATTGAACAACCATTCTTTAGCACAAGTGATGCCCTTCCAATCACACATGCTCTTTGCTTTCCCTCTCTCCTCCAGTTCCAACATGCCATGGTATTAACATACCCTGGTATTTCCTCTGCTATGGGACAAGTGAGCACGTTTGTGGCCGATCCAGGGCCACAACACTGGCAAGCAGTCAAGCGCATCATGTGCTTTCTACAGAAGACCCGACACATGGGACTCCAGTTTGGAGGCCAAGAACCATCTCATGCACTACTGATGGAGTACTACATGGACGCCGACTAGGGAGGAAGAATCGATGACAGAAAGTAAACCTTGGGCTTTGTGTGCCTCTTGAACAGTGGTGAAGTCCCTTGGGCAAGCAAAAAGCAAGACTATGGCTCTCTCTATCGTAGAAGCAGTCCATCGCTCTATAAGAAGCATGCAAGGAGACACTGTGGCTACGCAGTTTGCTTGCTAAGATGAAAATGCCACAGAGTCAACAGAGGTCTGCATCAATAACAAGAGCGCCATGAAAATGGCGTAGGAACCATTCTGTCGGAAGCCGTTTTCTAGACTGTCCACCCGTTTTCTAGACTGTCTTGGTTGCATACCAAGAGCGGTCAACGGGAACCATTATGTCGGAACCTGTTTTCTAGACTGTTGCCTCAGGCAGGCAGATAAAGAGAGCATGATTTGTGGTCATGCGTGATCTGGATACCAAGGAAGTATGATTTATCCTTGAGATCAGACATTTGGAAGCGATCTTGCATGGTGTCCTTGAACTCTTGCACTGGAGACATGCTGTTTGAAAGGAGGAGCATGTCATCTTCATAGACAATGATGATGAGTACCTCATGACTATGTTGCCAGTAATAGACGCTATAGTCACACTCACTACGCTAAAATCCCATAGACCGCAACACCGGATCAATCTTCTGGTTCCAAGTACGCCATGCTTAAGGCCGTATAGCAACTTCTGCAGCTTGTAAACCAGGTTCTCCTGGCCATCCATGATGAACCTCTCCGGCTCCTCCATGTAAATCTCCTCCTCTAGGTCATCGTTAAGGAACACCCTCTTGACATCCATGTGGTGGACCTCAAAGTCCTGTGCTGCTACATAGGAAAAGAGTGTACGTAGAGGGCTAACCTTGCAACAGGGATGAAGGTACTTGTGTAATCGATGCCTACCTGCTACGAGTAGTCCTTGGCAACTAGCCTCACCTTGTGCTTTTCTTGGTTGCTATCTTCACCCCGCTTCTTCTTAAACACCGACTTGCACTTTATCACTTTTCATCCAGGTGGACGCACAGTCAGCTCCCACGTATCGTTGTCAAGCTGCGAGTGTATCTCCAGTTATACAGCCTGCGTCCAATCTGCTGCATCTGGTACAACCATGGCCTCCTTGTACGACGGTGGCTCGTCTGAATCTGCTTCAACTACGACATTCATCTAATCTGGTTTTTACAATATCCAGAAATACGTGTGCTCACCAGGCTTGAAGCACACTTTCAGAGGGTACTTTCGACCAGGTGCTAGAGCGTTAGTAGGCGGCTGGCACGGTGCTGCTGGCACAAGTGCCCCTACTGATGGTGGTGCATCTTCTTCCACTGCTTCTGCCGATGAAGTCGCTGTATCTGCTGCATCAGACATATGAGAATAGAGTGGTTCTCCCACTGTCATAGTAGAGGAAGGTTCAAGAGAGACAGGCTCAAGAAGGATATCTACTCTTATCAGCTGCTGCTTCTGCTACCTCTCACAGACAATGCTCGTGCCGATGATGTTCGTCTCGTTGAAGACGACATCCCTGGAGATGATGACGTGGCTTGTATCCCTCTCGTAGAGGCGATACGCCTTGCTTACCACATCATAGCCAATCATTAACATCTACAAGCTCTTCACGTCCCACTCTTCCCACTTCTCCTTTGGCATGTACTTGTGTGCCAAGCTCCCAAAGGTGCAAAGATAACCCACGCTCAGCTTCTTACCAAACCATGCCTCGTACGGCATCATCTGCTCCAGGGACTTGGTTTGACTCTGGTTCTTGATGTACACCGCAATGCTGACTACTTTGGTCCAAAAGTCGTAGGTGAGCCAAGGCGCGTGCAGCATGGAGCACGCTGACTCAACGATGGTGCGGTTGGTGCATTCTGCTATGTTGTTCAACTGCGGGAAGCATGGCGTAGTGCGCTACGCCTTGATGCCAGCTGCTGTGAGATTAGTCCTAGAACTCCTTGCTTGGGTACTCTCTATCGCGGTCACTGCGCAGCACCTTGATTTCCTTACCACTCTAGTTCTCCACCATGCTCTTGAACTCCTTGAAATTGTCAAAGCACAGGTCCTTGGAGGACAGGAAGTTCACAGCAGTATAACGGCTCAAATCATCAATGAAGGTGAGAAAATACCTAGAGCCTCCAAAGCTCTGGGTCTGCATCAGGCCACACTAGTATAAGTAGACCTGCTCTAGTACCTCCTTTGCGTCCTCCCCTCCTCCCAAGAACCCCTCGCCATGCTACTTCTCCTCCAAACAGCCGATGCATAAGTGCTGTTCAAAGCTAGAGATGGTAAGTCACGCACAATCTCTACAAGTCATATCCCCTCAACATACACTACCCGATCATCACCCAAAGCAATCGGAGCGGGGCAATGGAGAGGAGCCTCGTAAACCACTCCTTATGGTGCGGCAGGCGCTTCTACTACGCCAGATCCGCCTTTTCCTTCTGCGACATATTGGACTTCGCGATGAAAAGGCGTTCGGGCACCTCCTTGGCGACGTTGATGTTGCCAAAATGGCGCACGCTGGTCTGGTTTTATAGCTGTTGCTGCGTGTGATGCTGTAGTAGTTGTGACTGCTGCTGCTCTTGCTATGGAGATTGTTGCTTTTGCTACTGCTGGTACTTCTTCTGGTCCCTCTTGAACTCGAAGCAGTCTTTCTTGTACTGCCCATCTTTCTAGCAACAATGGCACTTGCCCTTCTTCTTGCCTCTCTGCTACCCAAACTGCTGGTGCTGTTGATTGTGTGAGCCCATGGTCATGAAAGCTCCTTCACTACTGCTGCTACCGCCATTGCATTTTATGGCATTGCGACACAGCTCTACCTGCACCAGGTGCGTGTAGATGAAGTCCAGGTCGAAAGTCGGCTGGCACTCCGATGTGTCTCGCATCGTGTCATACCTCATTGGGAGTCACCTCAGCAAGAGAAGAACGAAGCGCTTGTCTTCCACAGGATTGCCGGCCACATTCAGCTGCTTTGCCAGCTCCTTTGCCCTGTCCAAGTATGCCTCCATCCCTTCGCCACCCTGTATTTTCAACGCCACATCTTCTCCTCCAAAAGCATAAGGAATGCAGGATCCTTGCTCTCATACTTCTTGCAGAACATGTCCTGCCCCTCGTTTGCAGCCTTGTCACTTGCCTACTCAAGATGCGGGTTGGAGATGGTGTTAACAAGCAGCGTATAAGCATGCCTGTCCTTCTTCCACCCTTCATATGTTGCCGCTGCAGTTGTAGATGAATTTGCATCTGCTGGACCATTCTGCGGTGTCTTCCTCGCCACTACCTCTGCATCGGTGATGCCTTTTGCCTGTGGAGGCGGAGCGCGCTCGTCGCCGCTCACGACCTCCTACAAGTCCCTTTCCTCCAAAAGGAAGTGGTGAACCTCGAAGTCCTCAGCAGCTGCATAAGAGAGGAGCGTGCTCACAGAGGTAAACGTTGCAACTAGGGCAAACGTTTTGATGTAGTCAATGCCCTCCTGCTGCAAGTAGCCCTTGGCGACCAGCCTCGCCTTGTACTTTTCCAAGTTATCATCTGCTCCCCGCTCCTTCTTGAACACCCACTTGCACTTGACCACCTTACGTCCAGGTGGACGCTCAGTCAATTCCCACGTGCTGTTATCCAGCTGCAATTGTATCTCTTGCTGCACGGCTTGCGCCCAATCTACTGCATCCAGTGCAGCCATGGCCTCCTTGTATGACGTTGGCTCATCTAAATCTGCTCCGATGTTCATCTATTCTGGTTTCTGCAGCATCCAAAAATGGCCGGGCTCACCAGGCTTGTAATGCACCCTAAGAAGGTACCTGCGACCTGGTGCTGGAGTGTTAGCCGACCGCTAGCGCGGTTCTACTGGCACAACTGTTGTTGCTGGTGGTGCTACATCTCCCTCCTCTGCTTTTGCAGATGAGTGTGTTCTATCTACTACATCAGACATGGGAGAGTAGAGTGATTCTCCCTCGGTCACATTAGAGGAAGGATCGGGAGAGACTGGATTGTTGGATCTGGAGGAGAGAGGGAGCCTTGGAGCAGTGAGCATGTGTGATTGGAAGGGCATCACTTGTGGTGAAGAATGGTTGTTTTTTCACTCAAAATGAGGGAGTACATATAGAGCTAGAGCTTAAGCAAGTCACGCCTCTCACAAGCCACACCACTTAGCCATGGAGGCTAAGGCTCACACACTAGAGTCTATAATCTCACACAAGGGAGGAAATCAGCCTAGCAATTAGGCTGACCACTCACATACGACCTAGAGAGCTAGAAAATGCTCTCATGGCACACTCCTAGTGGTCATATAACCTAGAATCCCATGGAGAATCACCATGTGTCCATTCCTGCCTCGGAGTAGGTATCTGGTACTTTCCTGGAACCAGCTCCTGTGGACCTGAAATTGAGCCGGATGGCTCTTTTCCCAACAATCTCCCACTTTGCCGGAGTCAGAATGGACTGAGTCCACATGCCTTCATGCAGAACTACTGCTTCTCACGGGTCACTAGTTTGGTGTATAAATCAGCGACCTGCCTGCTGGTTGGAGTAAACTCCAGTTT
This sequence comes from Penium margaritaceum, assembly GCA_023375785.1. Lineage (NCBI taxonomy): Eukaryota > Viridiplantae > Streptophyta > Zygnematophyceae > Desmidiales > Peniaceae > Penium > Penium margaritaceum. The sequence goes on along the minus strand of SZWC01013526.1, from coordinate 16,904 downwards.
GATAGCACCCTCCTGCACCATGTACCTGATGAAGTGACATGCGATGTCAATGTGCTTGGAGCTTGCATGGTGCTCAGGATTCTTGGCGAGTGCGATTGTGCTCTGGTTGTCGACGTGCACTAGAACTGGAATTACTGTACTCCCACTCATCTCTGCCATATGACGCTGAAGCCAAACTGTTAGCTCCAAAGCTGAGAGAGACGTACTCAGCTTCCGTGCTTGAGGTGGCCATGACCACTTGCCGCTTGATACACCAGCTGATGGCCCACCATTCATGAGGAACACATGTCAAGAGATGGACTTGCGGTCCTCAGGGCTTGAAGCCCAATCTACATGTATATAGCCGATGATGCTGTTGTCATTGCCGTTGTAGCTGATGCCGATATTGATGGTTCCAGCAAGGTAGTGGAAGATCCGCTTCACTGCCTTTAGGTGCTCAGGTCTGGGATTTGCCATGTGCTGGCTCACAGCGCTAACAACCTGTGCGAGGTCCGGCCTGGTTGCAACCATCAGGTACATGAGGCTGCCGACGACGCTCTGGTACTTCTGCCCAATCTGCTGCATCCGGTGCAGCCATGGCCTCCTTGTATGATGTTGGCTCATCTGAATCTACTACAACTGCGACGTGCATCTATTCTGGTTTTTGCAGCAATCAGAAATGGTCGCGCTCACCAGGCTTGTAACGCACCCTAAGAGGGTACCTGCGTCCTGGTGCTGGAGCGTTAGCGGGCGGTTGGCGCGGAACTGCCGGCACAACTGCTCCTATTGATGGTGGTGTATCTTCTTCCTGTGCTTTCGCTGATGAGGTCGCTGTATCTGCTGCATCTGACATGGGAGAGTAGACCGGTTCTCCCACTGTCACAATGGAGGAAGGATCAGGAGAGACTAGGTCAGGAAGAATATCTGCTCCCACTACTTCGTCAGCTGTTGCTTTTACTAGCTCTTCACAGACAATATTGGTACCGATGACATTACTCTCGTTGAAGACGACATCCCCGGAGATGATGACATGGCCTGTATCCCTCTCGTAGAGGCAATAGGCCTTGCTTGCCACGTCGTAACCAATCATCAGCATCTGCGCACTCTTTGTGTCCCATTTCTGCCACTTCTCCTTGGGCACGTGCATGTACGCAAGGCTGCCAAATGCTCGGAGATGACCCACGGTCGGTTTCTTGCCGAACCACGTCTTGTACGGCGTCATTTGCTCCAGTGCCTTAGTTGGACTGCGGTTCTTGATGTAGACCGCACTGCTCGCGGCTTCAGTCTAGAAGTCGTCGGTCAGCCAAGTCGCGTGCACCATGGAGCGCGCCAACTCCACAATGGTAAGGTTGGCGCGTTCTGCTACACCGTTCTGCTGCAGCGAGTACGGCGCGGTACGCTGCGCATTGATGCCAGCTACTACAAGGTAGTCCTGGAACTCCTTGCTCAGGTACTCTCGACCACGATCACTACGTAGTACCTTGATCTTCTTGCCAGTCTGGTTCTCCACCATGGCCTTGAACTCCTTGAACCTGTCAAAGCACTGTTCCTTGGAGGAAAGGAAGTACACAGCAGTGTAACGGCTGAAATGATCAATGAAGGTGAGAAAATACATAGAGCCTCCAAAGCTCTGGGTCTGCATCGAGCCACACAAGTCCGTGTGGACCAGGTCCAACACCTCCTTCGCGCGCTTTCCTACTCCAGAGAACGCCTCGCTATGCTGCTTCCCTTCCAAATAACCAATGCACAACTGCTGCTCAAAGTTAGAGATGGTAAGCAGGTCACGCACCATCCGCTTTACTTGAAGCTAGTGCAAGGCGCGCAAGCCGATGTGGCCGTAGCGCGCATGCCAGATCTTTCCACTTGTCGCCCGTACCACTGCTGCAAGACTCTTTTCAGGCGGGATCTTGGTCACCCCCAGCAGGCGGTACATGTCGCCCTCCTTCCCCGACCTGGCCAACTCCTCTACTGTATCCTTGTTGAAAATTGTACCCATAGTCATCATCGAAGAGGATGTGTAGTCTTGTGTTTGTAAGAGAGGAGACTAGAAGGAAGTTGAATGCAACATCAGGTACATACAGCACGCCATGGAACACTCCCAGTTCAATGCCACGTGGGGTCTCCAACTACATCTACACAATCCCAATCCCCTCAGCATACACCACCAAATCATCATCCATAGCGATAGGACGGGGAGGGATGGATAGCAGCTATGTAAACTACTCCTTGTGATGTGTGAGGCTCTAGGTACACCCTGAGTCCTTGTACCATGCGAGATCCGCCTTCTCCACTTGCGACTTGAAGAAACGGTCGCGCACCTCCTTGGCCACATTCATGTTGCCAAAGTGGCGCACACCAGCCTGGTTTTGCTGCTGCTGCTACTGTTGCTGACGCTACTCTGACTGTTGCTGCTGTTGTTGCTGCTTTTGCTATTGCTGCTGTGATGGTTGTTGCTGTTGCTGCTCCTTCTGGTCCCTCTTAAGCTTGAAATACTCCTTTTTGTAGTGTCCCTCTTTCTGGTAGTAATGTCATTTGCCTTTCTTTCTGCCTCTCTGTTGCGTAGAGTGCTGCTGCTACTGCTGGTTGCGTGAGCTCGTGGCCACAAAAACTGCTTCACTGCTGCCGGCGCCATTTTGCTTTACTGCATTGCGACGCAATTCCACCTGCACCAGGTGTGTGCAGATGAAGTCGAGGTCGAGATTTGGCTGGCACTCCAGCGTCTCTCGCACCGTGTCGTAGCTGGTTGGGAGTCCCCTCAGTAAGAGGAGGATGAAGCGCGTCTCTTCCACAGGGTTGCCGGCCGCTCTCAACTGCTTCGACAGCTCCTTTTCCTTGTCCAGGTACGCCTCCATCCCTTCACCACCCTGCATTTTCAGCACCATCATCTTTTCCTCCAAAAGCATGAGGAATGCAGGATCCTTGCTCTCATATTTCTTGCACAATGTGTCCCATCCCTCCTTTGCAATAGCCTTGTCACTCACGTATTGAAGATGCGGGTTGGAGATGGTGTTAACAAGCAACCTATAGGCTTGCCCGTCCTTCTTCTTCCACTCCTTATACACCGCTGGTACAGCTGTAGAAGAACCTGCATTAGCTGCACCCTTTTGCGGAGTCTTCTCGCCCACCACCTTCGCTGCGGTGATGCCTTTTGCCTATGGAGCCGCCTTGTCGCCGCACACGACCTCCCTTAAGCCCCTCTCCTCCAAAAGGAGGCGAGTACGGATCTTCCAAAACGTGCAGTTGACTCGTACCTCTAGCCTCTCCAAAGGCTGGGCTGCTCTCACAACGCAAGCAACTACCATTTTGAGCCTTGGTGATGCTCAGCGCTGCCCTTGGATGGCGGCACTATCCCTGCTTCTGCTGCTATTTCTGCCATAAATTTGTTTGATAGAAAATGGACTGTAGATACTAGCAGACTGGGAATTGGGAAAAAACAGAGTCCACCACTGGAAAATGCAGCTCAAAACCTTTCAGAACCACCCATAAAACAGGGTCATCAACAGGGGATTATAAAAGATATGCCCTCTTGAAAACAGGGTATGCTTCTGCTCCTACTCCAACTCAGACCAGCCAGCTTGTAAATGGCGTTTCTCCCAAACGAATCAATGGAATGCAAATTTTAGTGCACCAATGCAAACCTTAAGAAAAATACTACGATTTGCATGTGCCACGTTTTGAATTTCACAAAGAAACGAGGGAGTTGTGGTCATCACAAGGCGACAGTCTTACTCATAGAGAAGAAAGTAGCCCTGGCCGACCTTGTTTTGAGCATAACTCTCAATCCGCCTGTTGGTCTTTGCAATCCTGGGCTGGTTGGAAAACTTATCTCTTGAACTTGACGATATTATAGTTGATCCTCAAAGTGACGGCCTGTGCTGGCTGAAAGTGGCAAAACTTGGCTCTGATACCAAATGTTGGAACAGGAGGGGAGGGGGAGTCTTGGAGCAGCGAGCATGTGTGATTGAAAGGGCATCATTTGTGCTGAAGAATGGTTATTCAATCACTCAAAATGATGGAGTACATATAGAGCTAGAGATTAGGCAAGTCAACCCTCTCACAAGCCACACCACTTAGCCATGGAGGCTAAGGTTCACACACTAGAGTCCATAACCTCACACAAGGGAGGAAATCAGCCTAGCAATCAGGCTGACCACTTATACACGACCTAGAGAGCTGGAAAATTCTCTCATGGCACAATCCTCGAGGTCACATAACCCACAATCCCATGGAGAATCACCATGTGTCCATGGCTAGTATCAAAAGGATCTCACCTCACCTAAAAAGTAAGGAAATGTACCTTTATCCTAGTCAGCACACTCTGACAAGGTAATCCTAAGACCAAGGGCCTTTTTGGATATTTCTCCCATAAGGTCTTGACCCTTGACATCTTGCCTTTTTCTTTTCTCAGGCTAAGACATGGATTCATCGCCCATGGTCAATCGGATATCAGTGGTCGATGACCCCGAATACTTTGAAGATTCATATCTCCGAATCCAACCGTTGGATTGGCCTCAAACTTGGAGGGTTGACATTTTGCCACCTCGTTTATCTATAGATGAGGGCAGATTGACAATCGGGGTAGGCATGTGGTACTTTCCTGGAACTTGCTCCTTTGGACCTGAAACTGAGCCGGATGGCTCCTTTCCCAACAATTTCCCACTTTCCCGCAGTCAGAGTGGGCTGAGTCCACATGCCTTCATGCAGAACTGTTTCTTCTCACGGGTCACTGGCTTGGTGCCGAAATCAGCGACCGGCTTACTGGTTGGAGTAAATCTGACTTGATAGCACCCTCTTGCACCATATGCCTGATGAAGTAATATGCGATGTCCATGTGCTCGATGCATACATGGTGCTCAAGATTCTTGGCAAGTACAACTGCGCTCTGGTTGTCGACGCGCACAAGAACAGGAACTATTGCATTCCCACTCATCTCTACCATGAGACGCTGGAGCCAAACTGCTTCCTTAGCTCCAAAGCTGAGAGAGACGTACTAAGCTTCCGTACTTCAGGTGGCCACGACCACCTGTCACTTGCTACACCAGTTGATGGCCCCACCATTCAAGAGGAACACACGTACTCAGGATTTGAAGCCCAATCTGCATGTGTGTAGCCGATGATACTGTTGTCGTTGCTATTGTAGGTGATGCCGATGTTGATGATTCCTGTTAGGTTGCAAAAGATCCGCTTGCCTTCAGGTAGTCAGATCTGGGGTTAACCATGTGCTTGCTCACAGCGCTAACAGCCAGTGCGAGGAGCACCCTGGTTGCAACCATCAAGTACATGAGAGTAGCGACAGCACTCTAGTACGTCTGCCGCTTGTTGGAAAAGGGAGCCATCCAGCTCAGTTTCAGGTCCATAAGAGCAAGTTCCAGGAAAGTACCCCATGCCTACTATGATCGTCAATCCGTCTTCACCATTAAAAAGATCCGGTGGGAAAATTTCTACGGTCCAAGTTTGAGGCCGATCCAACAGTCGGATTCGGAGATATGATTATTCGTAGTTTCCGGGGTCATCGACCGTCGATATCCGGGTAACCATGGGCGATGGCTCCATGTCTTAGCCTGAGAAAAGAAAAAGGCAAGAGGTGCAGGGTCAAGACCTGATGGGAGAAATTTCCAAAAAGGTACTTGGTCTCAGGATTGCCTTGTTAGAGTGTAAATCTCCTCTTCCAGGTCACCATTCACGAATGCCGTCTTGACGTCCATGTGGTGGACCTCAAAGTCCTCTGCTGCTGCATAGGAAAGGAGCATACGAACGAAGGCAAACTTGGCAATAGGAGCAAAGGTTTCTGTGTAGTCGATGCCTTCCTGCTCGAGTAGCCCTTGGCGACCAGCCTCGCCTTGTGCTTTTCAAGGTTGACATCTGCTCCTCGCTTCTTCTTAAACACCCACATGCATTTTATCACCTTACATCCAGGTGGACGCTCAGTCAGCTTCCACGTGCTGTTGTCGAGCTGCGAGTGTATTTCCTGCTACACAGCTTGCGCCTAATCTGGTGTATCTGGTACCGCCATGGACTCCTTGTACGACGTCGGCTCATCAGAGTCTGCAGTAACTGCAACGTTCATGTGGTCTGGTTTCTGGAGTATTGAGAAATGCCCGCGCTCACCAGGCTTGTAACGCACCTTGAGAGGGTACCTGCGACCTGGTGCAAGAGCGTTAGCAGGTTACTGACGCGGTGCTGCAAGCATGACTGCTCCTGCTGATGGTGGTGCATCTTCTTCTTCTGCTTTTGCCCATAAGGCTGCGATATCTACTGCATCAGACATGGGAGAGTAGACTGGTTCTCTTTCTATCACACTGGAGGAAGGATCGCGACAGACTGGGTCACGAAGGATATCTGCTCCCACTGCTTCATTAGCTGCTGCTTTTGCTGCCTCTTCACAGGTAAAGTTGGTACAGATGACGTTGCTCTCGTTAAAGACAACATCCCTGGAGATGATGACGTGGCCTGTATTCCTCTCATAGAGGCGATATGCCTTGCTTGTCACGTCGTAACCAATCATCAATATCTCTGCGTTGTTCGCGTCCCACTTTTACCGCTTCTCGTTTGGCACGTGAATGTATGTAAAACCGCCAAACGCGCGAAGATGACCCAGGCTTAACTTCTTGCCAAACCACGCCTCGTACGACGTCATCTGCTCCAGGGCCTTGGACTGCGGTTCTTGATGTACACCATAGTACTCATAGCTTCGGCCCAAAAGTCTTAGGTCAGCGGAGCCGCGTGCAACATGGAGCGTGCCGACTCAATGATGGTGGGATTAGCGCGTTTTGCTTTGCCGTTCTACTCCGGCGAGTATGGTGCAAGACGTTGCGCCTTGATGCATGCTGCTGCGAGGTAGTCTTGAAACTCCTTGCTCAGATACTCTCAACCGTGGTCACTGCGCAGCGCCTTGATTTTCTTGCCAGTCTGGTTCCCCATCATGGCCTTGAACTCCTTGAACCTGTCAAAGCACTAGTCCTTGGAGGAAAGGAAGTATACAGCAGTGTAAGGGCTGAAATCATCAATGAAGGTGAGAAAATACCTAGAGCCTCCAAAGCTCTGGATCTGCATCGGGCGACACAAGTTCGTCTGGACCAGGTACAGCACCTCCTTCGCACACTCCCTTGCTCCAGAAAATGCCTCTCGATACTGCTTCCCCTCCAAACAGCCGATGCACAACTTTTGCTGAAACTTAGAGATGGTGGGTAAGTCACCCACCATCTGCTTTGTTTGATGTTACTGCAAGGCTCGCATGCCGATGTGGTCGTAGCGCGCATGCCAGATTTCACCATCTCTGGCCTGCACTACTGCTTCAAGACTTTGCTCGCGCAGGATCTTGGTTACTCCCAGTAGGCGGTACATGTCGCTTTCTTTCACCGACTTAGCCAACTCCCCTCCGGTTTCCTTGTCGAGGATGTAGCCATAGTTGTCGTCAAAGACGACTTGCAGTCCTGTGTTGGTGAGAGAGGACACGGAGAGAAGGTTGAACGCAGCATCAGGTACATATTGCACGCCATGGAACACTTCCACTTGTTGGGAAAGGAGCCATCCGGCTTAGTTTCGGGTCCACAAGAGCAAGTTCCAGGAAGCTACCAGATGCCTACTCCGATCGTCAATCCGACTTCACCATTTGAAAGATCAGGTGGCAAATTGTCTACGGTCCAAGTTTCAGCCCGATCCAACGGTCGGATTGGGAGATATCAATTTTCGAAGTTTCGGGGGTCATGGACCGTCGATGTGTGGGTGGGCATGGGNGGGCATATCTTTTGAGATCCCCTGTTGATGACCCTGTTTTATGGGTCGATCTAAAAGGTTTTGAGCTGAATTTTCCAGTGGTGGGCTCAGTTTTTTAAAATTCCCAGTCTGCTGGCATCTACAGTCCATTTTCTGTCAGACAGATTTCTGGTAGAAGCAGCAGCAGAAGCAGGGGTAGCACCGCCATCCAAGGGCAGCGCTGAGCA
>SZWC01013525.1:6052-23536 GCA_023375785.1 Penium margaritaceum | reverse complement strand
TCCTCCTCCCACTCCTCCTCCTCCTCCTCCCACTCCTCCTCTTACCACATTCCCCATCACTGCTGCCATTGCTATCAATGCCACCGCATCAGTGCTGCTGACAGTGACAAGCATTGTCTTCCTACAACTGCTGCTCCTCGACAGGCTTTCCTGCAGTGTCACCGGTTGTCCGAATCCTGTGTCTCCCCCACACCAGGTCCTCGTCTTGCTGCTGCTCGCCTTTGAAACTGAAGCAAGCACAGCCACACCCACCCCATTCCTGCATGAAGCACGTGGGTGGGTAGCTGTGCGCAAGTGAGGCCCTGCTTACTGCGTTGCCCTTGCTCGTCTTGGCTTCAGCATTCTTCAGCTGCTCCTGCTTACTGCTGCTGCCTGGACGTTTCCTTCAGCAAAGCATGACCACGGCCTGGATCCGCGAGCCAAGAACCACCGCAAAAGCGTGGATGAAACCAGCTCTGCCTCTGGGACACGCACCTTTGCCGTCCGCAGTGTCCCAGATCTTGACTGTCCCGCTGGCGGCCCCTGCCGCAACGTTGGCGGGTTCCGCTGCTCTGAACGCCAGACTCTCCACGGGGCTCGTGTGCCCTGAGAGCACCTGCGCACGGCCGTAGCAAGACAGGCACACCACCAACAAGCCAATTCCACGTCAAGCCACTCGCAATCTCTCGGCGACAGCCGTCAGGCCTCCCTGATCCTGCCACATGGACGAGAAGCAGCTGGTGTTCGCATTCGGGAACTGCTGAGCGTGGGTCGTGACTGGCACCGAAAAAGGGCAAGGGAGAAGCAAGTGCTGGGTTGGCGACGACTGGGCTTCCCCACTGGGCACCAGGCTGACCCTAGTCAATCCTTAGCCAGTCCTGACCGTCTGCAGTCTCGCCCCTGCGGCCGCTCACCATCTGGGGCACGCGATCCCCAACCCGCCATACGGAGACCTTCCGGTCATCGCCGCCCGTGGCAAACCAGCTGCCGGTCCCCTCTGCGAACTTGAGGCAGTTGATGCTTCCGGAATGGCCCGCCGTGCATTCATCTGATAAAGGAAAACGGGTTAAGGAGACCTGGAAGCAACGACGCGGAAGATGCATGGTCGGGAACAGAGGCAAAGCATGCAATGGCCATCAAGCATGACAACGCAAATGGAAGAGGAGGAGGATACGAATTCGTTGCGTTCGGTTTGGACCAGCCCCGGCCATGGGGCCGTCTGGTGCTCCAGGCTTGTTCGAGGTTGCCGCCCTTGATGACGATGATTTCACGACTGCTGCAAGAGGGACTGCTGAATCCTCAGCGCTGGTCAGTCAGAGACGACTCTCACGTGCGTCGCTGCCTTTCAGGAATCAGGGCGATGTGGCCGCGGGGGCATCGTTGTCCTCGATGGGGTCATGAGGAGGGGGTTCAGTGAGGCACGCTTACTCAGATCTCCTGCTGAGCTCAGAGTCCGGTGCTGTACAGCCCGAATCGATCCCACTCTCTCGACGGAAGATGCTCTGGAGCAAGCCTGGGAGGGGTAGCAAGCTCCGAAGCCACATAACAGGTGGGAACGGCAGCCTGGAGACGCCTGACAGAGGGCGCGGCCGGAGAGGGCATTCACACTGATTTTTTCTTCACGACGGTCCGCGACGACTGTTTCCCGGTGTCCCTCGAGAACGTCGTATTCGCTCCGACTTCCAACGACCATTGGATGACCGCTGCATTCGGACATGTCCGGAATGACCATTTCGAATGTTGATTGTTGACTATCTGGCGGGCGGAATGCAGCTGTCTGGATACGGAGAGTCCACCACGAACATTACCATTGGCTACGGGGAAACGCTATTCGGGCCGTAACCAGCCTCGCCCACTCTGCCCGCCAGGGATGCCGCCCCAGTTTGCCCAACGGCAGCCGGCAGCTGGGGACGACTCCGCTTCGACAAGGCCGGCTGACTCCACTGCCGGTGTACGCGAGGGAACGAGGAGAATGTCGGAGGCAGAACGGTGGCTGCCGAGAGGCGGAAGGGAGTGGGCGGGGGTTGCGTCCGAAGGCGCGACGTCATAATTGAAGTTCAAAGACGGATGTACCGAGTTCACGGCCGAACCAAGCCGGTTGAACCGCGGCCCAATCCACCCGTTGGCAGCTGAGCTTTGTCGTACCTTGCAGGCCTGTCAGACGCGCCTTGACGGGAAGCTGGCGGTGATTGGACGTTTGATGAAACCACCGTCTTCATTGGAGTTGCCGAAGTCGACTTGGATCGTTCATGTAAGGAAACCAACACAATTGAAGCCAAGATCAACTCTCTCGATCAATCATATGCAGGTCAAACCGCAGCATTCTTCCCTGGGCGGGAGATCCGCAATCGTGCAATGCACGTGCAACCACTGGACGCATTGAAAAGGCACCTTCCTGAATAGCACCACTTATTCATTCGAGGAGAACAATACACGTTGCCCAGGATCTCAAGACTTCAATCAGATATGGCCCGAAGCTATAATCTGTACTCACACACCATTTGAAAAGCTGCCAGTCATTGATACGCCCAGCGGAACGTAAGTGGTTTATGTTATGCTGAAAGGAGAAAAGATGGTGAACAGGTAAAATATTCCATGCAGAACAGGTTTTGAAATTTTGGGACACTTGAGTAATTTGTAATTTGCCGTAAATGCTCTTCGATGAAAAGTGCCGAAATAATCAAACACATATGTAAAAGTGTCGAGTTACAAATGAGACGTAGTCCGGGTCGTCGAGTTGATTGTCGAGCGACGCGTGCGGAGTCGCTTCGTGAGTGGTTGGTGTTGGTTTGTGAACCACAGACATGTCGTGACCTCTGGCCTCGTTGCACACTCACCTCATTGATGTAGGTGACTGATGCTGGACTGACTCTGGCGCCGACATCACAGCGTCCCTCGTGATGAGGCGTGCACAAGAAGAGGAACTGTGACAATTTGCCTTGTGACTCTTGACAGGAGTGCTTTATAGACAGATGTTCTTGGTGCATTAACGCCAGGTTTCCTAGTGCTCATGTGATTGGGGGGGGGGGGGGGGGGCCTGAACACCCGGGGTTGTGACACTTACGTTGTCTCGGCAGAGTTCTGTCGGTGTGCAGGCTCGCAGGATAATGCGGCCTGGAGGTTCGAGGTCGAGGCTGTCTGGGCCTCGTAGTGCGAGCGAAGTTGGAGCTCGCCGCCCCTCGCTCGTCACTCTTCTCTCTCCCGCTAGCAGTTCAGTGGCTTGTGACTCGTTTCTCCTCGACTCACTTGTGTTCTCACACACCGTGCATGGCGTAAAACCTTTCTTGGTTCCTCGCCCCACTTTCTTCCATTGCCTCGTCATACCGAGTCTCTCTACCTACTGGTATCAGAGCAGTGTGAGGGAGGGAATACATCGCGCGCGTACGGTCCTGTTCGCGTGTGACATCTCGCCGTCGCCGCCGTCGCCGCCGTCGCTTCCGCCACCTCTGCCCTAGCCTATCAGTCGCAAAGGTCCTTAGGGAGAAGGACCTCACTCCCACAAGCCTTCGGCCTCCTCTCTTGGTGGCCGACTGCAGCACCTCACGGGAAAAACGCTAGTTAGGACGCACATCCCTCACCCACGGACCTCTCCGCCCGCACTTCTCTCGCGACACTCACCGGTTGCAATCTTCGCAACCGGTCCTCCCACCGCACTCCCGTGCTTCAATAACAGGGATCCTCAAGCTGCATCGCCCGCGTGACTGTGCTGTGATTTGTGACGTTCCTGTCGATCTGTACAGTTTACTGTGACCACTCGGTTGTGTCCATACTCGTGCAGATCCCTGATGCGGACCCAGGCGGTACCGGTGCATCATCCGGTGGTGGACTACCAGCTTGGAGCTGACCGACGACCGTTCTAGAGCTCTGGACGCTACCCGGGACCTCCTGCAGTTTTTCTGCAGCACGCAGGACTTTATCGGTGGACTGGCCGTGGGCCCAATTTGCATGTTTTGCATTGTGTGTCCATCGTTCGATGCCGGATGCATGCATGTGACCAGTCTAGCGTCCGACTTGTGATTCTGCACGTCTAGGTTCAGACAGCGTAGCGTTCTGACATGTGTGCGCAGAGTTACGACCAAAACAATGGTTTTGGGCCGGTTTTAGGACAGATCTTGCACTGCCGCGTGCGACACCCGCCGTGCGCCGCGGCAGGTACTTATGCCATGGACCTGTCATTTGTCATCTCTCTCTGCAAATGCTATTGAAGCATTCTAACACTTTGCCTTTGTGTCGCCTAGCCAAACTGTAGCGGGAGGGCCGGTTCGGCCCTCCCTCCTCGCTGATGCGAGGGGTGGTCGCGCACCACCCCTCGCGTCAGCGAGGGCTGGCCGGCGGCCAGCGATTCGCTGGCCGTCGGCCAGCTCGCTGCCGGCCGGCTGGACGGCCGACGGCCGGCCAAGCGACCGGCCGGCCACCGGCCGGCCAGCCGCCAGCCGCCGATCGCGGCCTCAGCCGGATCGGCGGCTGAGAGGCCACGAGGGCCTCGAGGGCAAGGCCTCGTGGCCTCGTGCCCTTGTCCCCCCCTCGCCCTCCTTGCAAACGAGCAAGAGAGGACGAGGGATAGGGGGAGCGAGGGGGAGGTTGAAATTACTGGCGCGAAATCGCCAGCGTGCCTCGCACGCGACGATTTCGCGCCAGAACAACAAAACGAAACTCGAAGTTCGTTTATGACGAACTTCGACGTAAAACAAACGATATAACTCGTGCGAACACATGAGTTCGAGGTAAAAACCCCCGGTTTGGGTCCCAAAACCAGGGGTTTGGTTAAAAACGGAAATGGGCCTCCGGAGACTCGAAATATTCGAGTCTCCCTGCTCTGGGTCGTTGATGACGATTGCCCCTCAGTCTCGCGAAGGGGGTAAACCCCTGACGCGGACTGAGAACGCCATTCTGCGAACTCCGACGACGACTTCAGAGCAGGAGCTAGAGACACGGCCCGTTACACAAACCCTTGCCGTTGTGTGCACGACTTGTGACCGTCGTCACCGTCTGACCAGGCACTGACGCCTAGTCAGCGGCGGTATCGCTAGGACGCTTTCACACATTTTCTCATGGTATCAGAGCAGCGAGACCTCTCTCGCTGAGCTACGCCGCAGAGACGCAGCACCGACAGCAGCAGTGAGAGTCACCGCCGCCGCCGTATCCTGGGACTCGTTGCAGCCGTTTTCAGCAGCGACATCACCACGCAGTCCCGTCCATCTCACTGGGTGGCAGCAGCAGCCGTGTCTGGCTGGGCACTCTGACAAAAAAAAAGCAGCTCGCAGTAGCAGCTCGCAGCGCGAAGCGGCGGCTGCGAGCAGCAGCAGCGCGGAGTAGAAGCAACAGCGAGCAGCGGCAGCGGCAGCGAGCAGCACCAGGGGCAGCAGCAGCCGCAGGCAACAGCAGCAGTGCGGCGGCAGCAGCAGCACCATTGCGCTCGCTGTAGTGCTAGCAGCAACTGCAGCATTGCAGCAGCAACAGCAGCAGCATTGCAGCAGCAGCAGCATTTCAGCAACAGCAGCAGCTACAGCAGGGTAGCAGCAGCAGCAGCGGCTGCAACGGCAGCAGTGCTGCGTAGCAGCAGCCACGACTGCTGTGCTGCGCAGCAGTGCTGCGTAGATCTGCACAGACTTTGCGCAGCTGCGTAGATTCTGCGCAGCTGCGCAGATTCTGCGCAGCTGCGCAGCCGCACAAGGGGGTGACGAGGTCTCCCCCACCCCGCGCAAGGGGGTGACGAGGTCTCCCCCACCCCGCGCAAGGGGGTGACGAGGTCTCCCCCCTTGGCCGTAGAGCGGCTGCACGCTCGCGTAGAACCGCGAGAGAAGAAGAAAAAAAAAAGAAAAAAAGGGGGAGTCGAGCTGACATCAGCATTTTTGCTTGCTGACGTCATCAGGTCGTGCTGACGTCAGCAACCACCTGCTGACGTTAGCACCATACGTAGCCAAATTTTTGGCCGGACAGTCAAAAATTGCCAGCGTTTCAACTCCTCGAGAAACGCTCACGCTTTTGCAATCTGACAAACCTGACCTGTCTACCCATACTGAGAGGCGACGAACTCGTCGGACAACAAGGGGAAGGTGACAGATGATCCCTCCTCCTCCTCTTCTGGTGTCCTGAGCCCACGCTCGCAGGCCATTGAGGACCTGCGGAGCCAGCAGGTTGAGATGCGTCGCCTACAGCGGGAGCAGACTGATGCCATCCGTACGCTGACTGAGCTTCTGCGTGGCCAGTCCACAGTCCCACGGCAGGTTTCCGAGGGAGCTGCCGGCGTCGCGGTCTCTACACAGCAGTCGGCTCAGGCACCCGTTACAGGAGCTCGACCTGACCCACCACCTTCTGACCTCCTGGATGANGACAGATGATCCCTCCTCCTCCTCTTCTGGTGTCCTGAGCCCACGCTCGCAGGCCATTGAGGACCTGCGGAGCCAGCAGGTTGAGATGCGTCGCCTACAGCGGGAGCAGACTGATGCCATCCGTACGCTGACTGAGCTTCTGCGTAGCCAATCCACAGTCCCACGGCAGGTTTCCGAGGGAGCTGCCGGCGTCGCGGTCTCTACACAGCAGTCGGCTCAGGCACTCGTCACAGGAGCTCGACCTGACCCACCACCTTCTGACCTCCTGGATGATGAGCCATTCATGCCAGGCATGACAGACGACTCCCCGGATCATGAGATTCGAGTTCTTCAGGAGCGCCTCCGTCAGCTGCAGATGGGCACCAGATCTCCTGGGATTCCTATGGTGCGATCGTCACCCGACTATCCCGGTGATTATCCCCTTCCAGGATTCTTCCCCGTCTCTCGTCCTCCTCGGCCTGCGGTTGCCCTCCCCACGGAGCGGCTACCCAAGGACTTTGAGACACTACCTCCACGGTATATCACTGAGGACGGCTTCGGCTTCAGGTTTGGGCTACTTCAGAGGGCGTGTGGCCCTACTACCACAGCCCGTATCAGCCTACAGACCCAGCACAGGTACTGACAGCAGCCAGGGCGATGCGCGGACTTCTCTATGCCATGCCACGCGAGACCGTCGTCGACTTCCGTCCTTTCCTTGGCGAGCCCGGCATAGACACCGGCGCCGATCCACGCGGAGGTTGGGATCTGGCCCTATCCCTGCTGGCCGCAGAGACGCACGCCACCCGTGCAGCACACATTCGTGCCTTCCACTCTCTCCGTCAGGGGCCTGCAGAGCCTGCAGCTGATTACTGGCGACGCGCCATGCGCATCTACACGCGTCTTGGGACCTCCGGAGGCACACAGCTGTGGGCGCTCCGTACGATGATGCTTGGAGTTCGCCTTGAGTATACTGACATCTTCACACGGTACAGCGACGCCGTCCTCGAGCCCTTTTCAGCCACTCTGCAGCTTCTCCCTTGGGCGCATCAGCTCTTCCTCCAGGTGACTTCAGCCCGCGAGGCAGCCGTGGCCCATCAGGAGGCTTCCTTTGCTGCAGCAGTCGTCGCATCACCACCATCATCCCTCCTGCAGTCTCCTTCTTCATCCTCCATCACGTCCTCGTCTTCCTCCTCCTCTTCGGCCCCACCCACAACCACTCAGACACAGGGTATTGCAGCAGCAGCTCAGGGGAAGAAGAAGAAGGGGAAGCGGGGACCAGGTCAGCAGCAGTCACAGCAGCAGTCATCCTCCAGTGGTAGTAGTGGACATTCCGTTCACTGCTACAACTATGGAGGCGTCCATCGCTACACTGAGTGGCAGCAGCCGCTCGACTGGGCGCGGATTACTCGTGGGCTCCAGGCTGCACACGCCCTCCGTTCCGCGTCCAGCACGTCATCCTCGCCTTCCTCCGGACGCATGGCGGCAATGACTGCAGCTGTTCCTGCTTCTCCATCGGCGAGTAGCAGCGATCCGGACCCACGCGACCGCACCATCGCCGAGCTTCGGCACCTTCTGGCGCTCCGCTTTCAGGGAGGTGCGAGTGTGTTTTCACAGTCGAGTGATTCACTGACTGTCGGCCCGTCTGTCCATGTGGCTCGGGATGACTCGTGTGGGGGGGCACAGTCTGCATGTGAGGATGATGGGCCTGACTGTACAGATTGGATTCATGAGTCTCACCTTTGTGCCCTTCGTCGTTTCTCCCCACCTGCTGCTCAGCGTCCGTCTGAGGCCGAGAGTTCCATTGCCCGTTGTACAGTGACGTCCTCCAGTCGTGATTCCGGTGACACTTGGATCATCGATTCAGGTGCCACTCATCACATGACGTGTCGTCGTAGTGACTTCGTTGTTCTCGGCCCTGTTGCGTCTGTTTGTTCCGTCCGCACAGGCTCTGGTCAGTCCTTGCCAGTCCAGGGTGTTGGGGTCGTGCGCTTTGATGGTCCGTCTGGCCCCTTGTATCTCTCCGAGGTGCTGTTTGTGCCTGACCTTGAGCTTAGTTTGCTTTCTGTACGTGCTTGCACCCTGATGGGACTCTCTGTGGAGCACACTGCCGAGTCCACGACTGTGACTGCCATTGACACTCGCAGCATTGTTCTGCGTGCCTCTGTTGTGGATGACCTGTACCGTGTCTCCCAGACTTCTGCTCCTTGCTCCCCTTCCCCTTCAGCTCGTGTTTTTGTCACAGGTGTCCTGTCTCCTGAGCACCAGCGATTGCTTCATCGCCGTCTGTGTCATGTGGGCTCCGACACTGTGTCCAAGCTCATTCGGACACAGCCCGTTCTCGGTCTTGATGCGGCTTCTTTCGAGAAGCCGCCCAAGACCGACTGTCTCTTCTGTGCCCAGGGTAAGATGCATCGTTGCACCTAACCTGACTCACGTTCTCGCGCACTTCGTCCTCTCGAGTTAGTCCATTCGGACCTTCTTGGTCCTCTTCCTGTCGAGTCTATGTCCGATAGGGGTCGGTACGTCCTGACTCTGACTGATGACTTCACCCGGATGCGGTGGGTCTACAGCATGCGCCAGAAGAGTGACGCCGCTCTCGCGGTTCGCCTCTGGCTAGTGATGGCTGAGCATCAGTCCCGCCACATGTTGCACACCTTCCAATCGGATCGTGGCGGCGAGTTTCTAGGCGAGATGGATAGCTTCTTCGCTGAGCACGGGATTTTTCACCAGGTCTCCGCTCCTGCTACTCCTCAGTAGAACGGTGTTTCTGAGCGTTGGAACCGCACCATGGAGGATGCCGTTCGCGCTATGCGGTCTGAGTGCGGTCTCCCAGAGTCCTTCGCTTTTGAGGGCTTTGCCTACATGACTTGGGTCTGGAACCGCCTCCCGCACGGTCCTCTTCCGGACCACATTACACCGCACGAGCTGTGGTTCGGCCATCGTGCTGACCTTGGTCTCGCTCGCGTCTGGGGGTCCTTGGCTTCCGTGTGGTACACCGAGGACCAGCAGGGGTCCAAGGTCTCACCGCGGGGTCGCTTGTGTGCCTTCATCGGCATCTCCCCGCGATCAAAGGATTGGCGATTTTGGGACCCTACCCGTAGTCGCATTGTTGAGTCACGCAACGCGCTCTTCTTTGAGTCCCTCACCTACCCTGATCTGACGTCGATTACGTCGCTGTCTGTCACGCACATCCCTACGTGTGAGGTTACTTGCCGGATGGGGGAGTCTTCGCCTGCGAGCACCCCTTGCCAGGCTGATGTGTCTATTCGAGCTCCCTCCACTTCACGGTCTCCGGCTCTTCATGACCCAGCGATCATCGCTGTCGGCCTAGAGACCTCTCTAGTACCACCGGCTTCTACCCCGGTTCCCTCGCCTCCCTCAGGTACTCATGATCCTACACCTGTGCGTACTCCTGTGTCCGCCGGAACTCCTGTCTCTATGTGTGGCCCTGCCTCACCTGCCCCTACTGTCACACCGAGTCCCGTTTCTCCCACACACGCATCTCCTCACACGACATCACCAGCTCCCTTGCCTCAGATCTCCTCGGCTATGATTGTGCCCGTTCCTGAGCCTGAGGTGCGCCCCTCGAGCCCAGGTTACTCCCGTGAGCCTGGCGGTCGTCTTCGACCATTGGACTCCGGAGCTCAGCGAGCGTCTGGCCCTGCACCCAGGCGCTCCACTCNTGTGCGTACTCCTGTGTCCGCCGGCACTCCTGCCTCTGTGTGTGGCCCTGCCTCACCTGCCCCTACTGTCACACCGAGTCCCGTTTCTCCCACACACGCATCTCCTCACACGACATCACCAGCTCCCTTGCCTCAGATCTCCTCGGCTATGATTGTGCCCGTTCCTGAGCCTGAGGTGCGCCCCTCGAGCCCAGGTTACTCCCGTGAGCCTGGCGGTCGTCTTCGACCATTGGACTCCGGAGCTCAGCGAGCGTCTGGCCCTGCACCCAGGCGCTCCACTCACAGAGTCACGAGTGGTGACCCCGGCACAAAGGCCCTAGGCCTGAGTGTCCGCACTGAGCACATAGAGCTACACCCAGCGTGTCCCGTAGGGCACGATCTCGTCACTCGCGAGTTCCACATCGCTTGTGATGTAGTAGCCGATCTTGTGGTCGTCAGACCTAGCACTGAGGCGTGCGCTCTTGCCACGCAGAGCTCTCCCTCCTTGGCGCCTGACCCGGGCACACTGAGGGAAGCTCTCTCATCACAGGATGTTGACGCTTGGCGTGCTGCCTGCGAGGATGAGCTTCGCGCCATCCGAGAGCACGGAGTTTACGAGCTAGTCGACCTTCCACCTGGGAGGAAGGTTATTCAGGTCAAGTGGGTCTTTCGCAAGAAAGTGAAGCCAGATGGCTCACTGGAACGCCACAAGGCTCGCTTGGTCGTCAAGGGGTACTCTCAGATTGAGGACATCGATTACACTAACACCTTCGCCCCTGTCGGCTGTATGACCTCAGCTCGAGCTCTGTTCGGTGTAGTGGCTCAGCATGACTGGGAACTACACCAGAT
Source organism: Penium margaritaceum (assembly GCA_023375785.1). NCBI lineage: Eukaryota > Viridiplantae > Streptophyta > Zygnematophyceae > Desmidiales > Peniaceae > Penium > Penium margaritaceum. Next base: position 12,735 of record SZWC01013525.1, on the reverse strand, counting down.
GGATGTGAACAATACGTTCCTCCATGGCAATCTGGATGAGGAGATCTACGTGGCTCAGCCACCCAGCTTTGAGGACGGCGACAAGGTCTGGCGCTTGCGCAAGTCCTTGTACGGCCTCAAGTAGTCTCCTCGGTGTTAGAACCAGGAGATCACTAGCACCCTGACTCGTGCGGGATATGTACAGAGCGAGGCAGATCCCTCTCTCTTCATCCGCCGGACGCCCGAGCGGTTCACCGCCATCCTGGTCTATGTCGACGACCTTCTGATCGCGTCCCCTTCACCCGAGGCCGTGAAGGAGGCCAAGGCCGTCCTCCAGACTGCCTATAGGATGAAGGACCTTGGTCCTGCAGTGGTGTTTCTTGGCATGGAGATCGTACGAGACCGTAGACGTCGTACTCTGCTATTGCACCAGGCCCGATATGCACGTGTTATGGGGGAGCGCTTCAGCGATCTCCTCGGCGCAGTGCCCACGGCTTCCACACCTCACACCCGACGCGCAGGATGCCCTGAAGGTGGATGATCCCACACAGCTGGGGAGACAGTGGATGTAACCTTGTACCTCCGTCTCATCGGATCTCTGATGTACCTGGCCACTACCACACGTCCGGACATCGCATTCGCCGTCAACCTCCTTGCCAAGTTTTCGCAGTCTCCACGTGCTAGAGCCCTTCATGCGGCTGTGCGAGTGGTGCGGTACGTGGTCTCCACACCGTACCTCGGACTCTGCTTTCGCCGGCAGCGTGCTGACTTCTTGACGAAGGCACTAGCACGCGGAAAGTTCCTGGTGGCCATTTGTTCTGTCGGACTTCACCCCTTGCCTGAGAGTGGTTGAGTGTGGGGTGTTGTGGTGGCCATTCGTTCCATCGTTGCACGCGTTGTTGTACTCGTTTCAGTGCTGCACGTGTATGGACATGCGTACCATCGGGTCATGGGAGAGTGTTGTGATTTGTGATGTTCCTGTCGACCTGTATAGTTTATTGTGACCACTCGGCCGTGTCCATACTCGTGCAGATCCCTGATGCAGACCCATGCGGTACCGGTGCGTCATCCGGTGGTGGACTACCAGCTTGGAGCTGACCGACGACCGTTCCAGAGCTCTGGACGCTACCAGGGACCTCCTGTAGTTTTTCTGCACCACGCAGGACTTTATCGGTGGACTGGACGTGGGCCCCATTTACATATTTTGCATTGTGTGTCCACCGTTCGATGCTGGATGCATGCATGTGACCAGTCGTAGCGTCCGGCTTGTGATTTTGCACGTCTAGGTTCAGACGGCGTAGCGTTCTGATATGTGTGCGCATAGTTACGGCCAAAATAGTGGTTTTGGGCTGGTTTTAGGACAGAACTTGCACTGCCGCGTGCGACACCCGCCGTGCGCCGCGGCAGGTACTTATGCCATGGACCTGTCATTTGTCATCTCTCTCTGCAAATGCTATTGAAGCATTCTGACACTTTGCCTTTGTGTCGCCTAGCCAAACCCTTGCCGTTGTGTGCACGACTTGTGACTGTCGTCACCGTCTGACCAGGCACTGACGCCTAGTCAGCGGCGGTATCGCTAGGACGCTTCCACGCATNTTCAGACGGCGTAGCGTTCTGATATGTGTGCGCATAGTTACGGCCAAAATAGTGGTTTTGGGCTGGTTTTAGGACAGAACTTGCACTGCCGCGTGCGACACCCGCCGTGCGCCGCGGCAGGTACTTATGCCATGGACCTGTCATTTGTCATCTCTCTCTGCAAATGCTATTGAAGCATTCTGACACTTTGCCTTTGTGTCGCCTAGCCAAACCCTTGCCGTTGTGTGCACGACTTGTGACTGTCGTCACCGTCTGACCAGGCACTGACGCCTAGTCAGCGGCGGTATCGCTAGGACGCTTCCACGCATTTTCTCAGACTGAACCAACGGCAGTCGCACGGCGGTAGCCACAATCCCCACAATTGCAGCCGCTTATGCGTCTGGATGCCAGCAGCAACTGCGCCAGTTGCAGCAGCCTAGACTGCGGTTTTCTTCAGTAGCCGCAGTTTCCTTCAACTGCTACGACAGTCACCTTTCATGCGACTGCCGCCTCTACACCATACTTCCTTGTAGCAGCCTCCACTGCAGTGCCAAGTCCACCCGCAACAGTACACGCAACAGCAGCAACATCATTGTCCGCAGCAGTAGTAGCATCAGGAGCAGCAGCAGCAGCAGTTTCAGCAGCAGCGTTGGCAGCCGCGTCAGCCACAGCAGCAGCAAAAGCATCGGCAATTGCAGCAGCAGCGCGGGCAGCAACAGTAGCATTGGCACCAATACCGTGGCAACCCCTCTGGCCCCAATAGTGGCAATATTGGCTGTAGCAGCAGGAGCAGCACACGCAAACGCAACAGCACTGTTCGCAATAGCGCTGGTAGTCGTATCAACCGCAGCAGCAGTAGTATTGTCAGTAGTCGCAGCAGCAGCACGCGCATCGGTGTTTTGTTTTCACAACAGTGCTGGCAGCCGCACCAGCCTCAACATCAGCCACATCGGCAGAAAAGTGCACCGCTTTGGTGGTGCTACCTCCACCACGCTGGCTCTTCGTGACGCTCACTGCGCGCTTCCTCTTGGTGGTTACTACGAGGGAGGGCCGCCGCATCGTCACGTAAGACATCGCAGAGGCATGAGTAGTGACCGAGCGCCTGCGTCCACTGTAGCGTCGTCTACACGAACTGCTCGCCTCCTGGGGGGGGTCCGCAGCCGCAGGTCTCTCTCGATCTGTACGCTGCCTTTACCGAGGACGTCATTGGCATTGTGAGTTACCTCACTCGAATGACTGCAGCAGTTATAGACGCAGCTGCAGCAGCCGCCGCTATGTTTGCCACTACCGCTAGAGCCTCGCGTACACCTGCCTCGACCTCAGCAGTACGTGCAACAGAGGTGTACACAGAAGCTGCAGTTGTCGTCGGTCCCATTGCTCCAGCAGCCGCTGACATAGGGACTCAGATTTCTGCAGCAGCGTCTGCCATTACATGTGCGACAGCCTCATCTGCATCTGCAATAGCGACGGTTGTAGCTTCCATCCGCACCTCGACGACCGCCGCTGTCACTGCAGCAGCATCTACTCCATCTGCCGCTTCCAGCTTTGTCATTGTGTCGGTCTCCATCGCAGCAGTCATCACCACCCTCAGTGCTGCCTTTGTCACTAGAGCCTTTGCTCTGGTGGTGCTAGTCGCCTCCACTGTTGTCATTATCTCCGCTGCCTCCGCTGTTGCGTTTCCACCGCTCTTAGCCTTCCTACGCAGTCTGTCTCCTCCTGTCACTGCATGACTCTCTATCTTGCATGCTTTCGTCCCCTGCTGCCTTCTCTTATTCTCTCTGCGGTGGCTTGTTTTGTCTGACTCGGGGTGGGCTGTCCTGCAGTGTTCAGCTACTTTGCCTCAGGCACCCCCACATTTCCCACGCCCACTGGGGCTGGGGAAACTCTGTCCAAATCTTACGGGCAGAGCCCTCACGTCGTCACCATGCCTGGTGACGACGAGTCAGTCATCGTTACCCTTCAGCGTCAGCTGACCCTTGCCCGCGAGGCTCAACAGGAAGCTGAAGATCGCCTTAAGTTGGCAGAGGACAATCGTGCAGCCTTCGTTGATGAAGTCGCCGCTATTGTCTTGCATCGCCTCCCTGCCGCGTCTGCTGTCCCGCCTGCTGGTGCCAATGCCACTCCCGCCGCTGGCACCCCCTATAGCACTTCTGCCTCCAACACTTCTGTCGCTGCTCAGACCAATCACCCCACTGTAGCTGCCCCTCCTCCTGTGCCTCGCCAGCATGAATTCTTCTCGCAGCCGCCTTCCCTCTCTTCTGGGATCACCTTCACCTCCTGGGAAGTGCGCTTTAGCGCGTGGGCTCAAGGGGAGCAGCTGTGGGAGTACTACTCCCCAGCTGTTGATCCCTTCATTCCCCTTGTAACTGAGTCTGCCCGTGCCGTGCGCACCCTCATCACTGCCACTCCTGAGTCACTGATTGATGATGTCGGCACGTTCAATGCTGGCCCTGCTGTCCAGCGTCTGGCTGACCCTGTCGGCGCATATGCCATGCTGCATCGTCGCATCACTGTCACTGGCCAAGCCGCTCAGAGCGCTCTCACAGTCCAGTTCAACACACTTCTCATGCATAGTGATGAGACCACTGATGCATACCGTCTCGTGGTCTCAAGCTCCTTCGCGAGCTTGGCAAAGCAGCGCCTGTCCAGCTCTCCGCCGTCCTCACCATGGTCAACGGCCTCATCCCGAAGTTGTCCGACCTCCTTCCAGACGTCAAAACTGACGAGCTACAGCAACTTTCCTCACAGCCCGTTCCCCCGGATTCGCCGCCTGGGGTAGTGGCTCTCTGAGATTTCACCTCCGAGCGCCTTGCTGCCTGGTGGACTAGCCTTCAAAACAAGAGCCTCCACCGCTCCGCTGTCACAGGTGTTGCTGCACTCGCCACCGCTGCTGCGCCCGTTTCTTCCTCTGCTCCTTCCTCCTCTTCCTCGCGTGTCCCATCCTCTACTGCTTCTGCCCTTGCCTCCTAGGGACCTGGAAAGGGCAAGGGGAAGGACAAAGGCAAGGGGAAGTACAAGGGTAGCACTCCTTCCTCCCGGATTCCCGGTGCAGTCGTGTGCTGGAACTGCGGCTCCTCCGAGCATTCTGCCCGTTCCTGTCCCGCCCCTCCGGACGATCTTCGTCTCGCTCGGGCCATGCGCACACACTGGGCTCGCACTTCTGGCTCTTCCTCCACGCCGTCACCCGCCGCCTCTCTGGCCTCTTCGCGTCCGCCTGCCACCACCTCAGCTCACGCCTACTCTACCATTGGCATGCCATTCTTTCCGCCTCCTTGTCCCTACCCCTGGGGCTGGCCTCCTCCATCCGGTGCACCCTCTTATACGGGTCCTCCCTCCTCCGCCCACACACCGCCGCCGTGGTTCCCTTATTCCTCGGGCGCGTCTACTCCAGCCCCCTCCAGCGTCGGTGGACGGTGACCGTGGTGATCGGGAGCGCCAGCTGGAGCAGTCCCTTCTTCAGCTTCTACGCCTTTGCGATCAGGGAGGTGAGGGTGTTGCATCGACGGCCAGAGGTCTCGTGTGTCAGACAGACAGTGTCCTTCGTGGAGATCCTCCCGGTCACGTTCTGGGCTGGTTGAGGGTGTCCGTCCCGTGGATTGAGCACTGGCACTCTGTCTTCCTTCCTCGTTATCTCTCCCTCTGTGAGTCACCTGTCTCCTCCAGGTCCTCTGTTGGCACTGTCGCCACCTCTGGTGTTCTCCCCTCTGTCCGTGTCTCCAGTGGTTTTTGGGTTCTCGATTCCGGGGCTACGTACCACATGACGTCTGTTTGGTCCTTGTTCGTCTCATTGGGCCCTGTCGGGTCTGTCCGCTTCGTCCGTACTGGGTCCGGTCAGTTGCTCCCCGTTCAGGGCGTTGGCGTTGTCCGTTTCGTCGGTCCCAGTGGTGCCCTGTATTTGCCAGACGTTGTGTACATGCCTTCGCTCGAGCTCACTTTGCTGTCTGTATCGTCCCTCGACGACCAAGGTATGGATTTCACTGCCGTGGTCTTGGCACTCTTTGTCTGTGTCCCTCTGGCCGTCCTGTCTTACGTGGCGTGCAGTGTGGCCGGCTTTATCGTGTTCCCTTGCATGCCTCTTCTTCTTCCTCTGTGCCGGGGTCTGCGCTCGCTCATGTTGCACCATCCCTCTCTCTTGACCTTGTCCGTCTCTTGCATCCCCGCCTTGGTCATGTTCATTCTGATGTCGTTCACTGTATGCTTCGCCTTCAGCCTGCTGTTGGCCTCTCTCCGTCTGACTTCCCTGCCCCTTGTCCTGCTGAGTGTCTCGACTGTGCGCAAGGCAAGATGCATCGCTCCCCTTTTTCTTTGTCTGCCTCTCAGTCTTCCCACCCGCTCGATCGTGTCCATGCGGATGTCATGGGGCCTTCGCCCCATGACCTCCTGGGTGACGTTGGTCGGTCCGTCTTATGTCTCACTGATGATTTCTCGAGGTATGGTTAATCGTGCCACTTTTATACACTGTACAATCCATGTATACTACATCAGCAATATATGTACTTCTCAGAAGTTTAGTTGTCTTTAAGCACTTGTTAAATCATTCGCTATTAGTGAAAAAGTTATAATGTGTTTCAGAGAAATTTTATGAATGCATAATATCTGGTAGTTCTGATAAATATTACGCTGAACTTGGACTTTTTTTTTATACTGCTAAGGTGTCTACTTTTGTACTGAATCCTAATGTTGGATAGATTAGTATGTCCCAATACAAATCAGAACCGATTCGAAGCCTAGACAATATCATTTAGAATTGAAAGAGGCCACTCGGTTGTTTTTCTCGAAGCGCGTGAGGGTACGCACCTGTCATTTTCTCGAACCCCTGACCTGGATAATATCCCCCCCCTTGACCCCTCGAGTGTATCGGGGAAGTTTATTGGGGAGTGTATTGGTCAACCGAGTGAATACGTACACCAGTGGTCAAGCATATATGTCGACAACAACCAGATCCCATCCCCCCCCCAAATAACGTCGAATGCATTGAGGGGGTGTAGCGTGCAGTGTATCATACGTTCGTACAAGAATGTACACAGGTGGAAGGCTTCATTTGTGTATCAATGTCTCCCTCCTCCACATACAATCTCCAATTCACCTCTCCAATACATTTCCGACTCGGGGGGGGGGGGGGGGGGGCG
>SZWC01013524.1:59166-75434 GCA_023375785.1 Penium margaritaceum | reverse complement strand
GATATAGATATAGATATAGATATAGATATGGATATAGATATAGATATAGATATAGATATGGATGTAGAAATAGATGTAGATTTTGAAATGTACATAGAAAAAAATCTTGTTGTTGTTTTTAAATTACAATTTTTTATTTTTGATTTTATCACCTTTATTTCGACATTCCCATAATTCTATTTATTGTATTACATTTTCAACTTGTTTCATGAATTAATCCTGATTTTGTAATTAAATATAAACAAATTATTTCATTTGGACCATGAATGATGATGAAATTATTCATTACAAGTTTTTATGCTTGAAATAATTACAATTATTGTATGCTTTTTTAGTTGTTATCAAGGATACCTTGGTTAGTAAATAATGCACACAATAGGTATTGAAAATAAAAAATTATATATACCGTTTTCTCTTATCACAATACATCTTGATGCTTGTTATCGAATATGGTTCGTTCAAATTTTGATCTGTATTTTGCTAAACTGCGTGTCTAGTTGTTTTTTGAAAGGAAATTCTGGACCTTAGTTGTAAGGCCGCCTGGCGCGGCTCATTTCGATGCTTTCTGACCGTTGAACGGCAGTTCATACTTTTTTTCTTCTGATCGTAGAGGGTTTTCTTTGATGCGAGAACTCTCTTGCAAACTCTCAGGTTCGCAAGTTGAACTCTCCTTGTTTCTTATTCTATTGCTCGCCGGGTTTGCAGAGTTGGACTTCTCTAGCAAAAGTTCCAATCCACGTCTCCTAGGACTTGGCCGTGAGCCCATTCCGAATGGTGACGTGGCTTAAGTCTCCATTTTTAGAAGACGCGTTTCTACACTTGGTCGTGGTACCCTGAATTGGATGAGGACTTCGCTGTTTTTTCTCCCGTACAGAAATGCTTTCCGGTAACATCAAAGTACAAACTGTTTCTTGCGAAAACACAGCCGAGTAAATGGAAAATGGCTTATTTTCACGCGCTAACTATGACGTCGCGCTCAAGCGTCCTTTCAACAATGTCCTTGCAGACCAAGCTTCTTAAAGACAAAATTCACTATGATTGGAAGGCCCATTCACCTCCTTCGTCGATCCTTCATGCAGGTTCTGAGGTGGAGAACTGGGCAAAAATCGGTTTTGATTGTCCTCCATCTTCATCGGTTTGCGCCCGGCAGCTGTCCTGTAGCAGTTAGCATCCTTTACTTTCCCGGCGAGCTGCCACACCTTCGTCGTTTGACATCAATAAGCTAGTACGATACGAGGACGATTTCGGGAACCGTTTGGTTTTGTTCGTATTGAGTGACCAATCTGACTCGGTATGAGATTTGCCTTTGGTACGGCTGTGATAGGTTCGGCGTTTGCTGAGGTCTGAAAGCATGCTCTCGGCTGAGTAGCAAAGACAGACATGGGGACACCTAGAGGCCGTCCAGACAGTGGGTGGAACGTCGAAGCACATTTAAAAAAAGGGTGCTAACGTGAAAACATTATTGCACGGTCAGAATTGAAGATCTTCGTCCCCATCGCGTCCACACTATGAGGTCCATCCGATGGGCTTCTCCCCATCAGTCATCACACCACCTTAGTGAACGTTGCAAATTTTGAACAGGGGCGATTCGAAGAATTCATTCGCGATCACTCTAATGCAGGTGTTGTCTTTCCTGCACAAGCGAATTTCAAATGCATGCAACATCCACGGCGCCAACGTGGCCAAATCGCGACAAACCCTATAAACAACCGATTGAAGGTCTCCCTTGATGGGCCTTGATGGGACTACGTGTACCCCCTAGCAACTTTTGTTCACCTGACCGACTGCCAAGGCCCTCGCTACTGCCAAAGCTGCAAGCGCCTTTTCGCCCAACTTGCCGCTCTTGGTCTCACCACCAACGAAGTCCACGCTGTGGAAAAACTTTACTCATCAGCCAGCGCTTGCGTCCACACCCCTGCTGGTCACTCCGATCCCTTTCCCGTTTGCCACGGCCTTCTGTAGGGTTACCCATGCAGTCTTATACTCTTCAACTACCACATTGACCCCCTAGCACGTGCCATCTCTCGCATCGACACAGATGCTCCCACCCTTCTTGGCACACCCATTCCTCTCCTCCTACAGGCCGCCGATATTGTCCTCCTCTCTGAGTCTGTCGGTGGCCTTCAACGTGCAGTGGACGAGGCATTCTACTTGCTCAGTGCCGTTGGCCATACAATCCAGCCAAGCAAATGCGCTGTCCTGGTCTTCCGTCCATCTCGTAACCTGTCACGCCCAAGCATTTGCCTTCCTACATTACCCTCAGCATCCCCCCTTCCCCTCTCTAACGAATACACCTACCTTGGCCTATGCTTCTCTACTATCTCTAGGCACATAACTGACACAAAGCCACTAATCACCAAGGCAGAACAGGTGCTTGGGGTCGTCCGACGAAAATGCACTTCATCCTCTATACACACGGTATCCCTCCGCCTCACTCTTGTCCGTGCCCTCTGTCTCTCCCGTCTAATGTATGGCATTGCGCTATAGGGCCCACCCATCCTCGCGCTAGTACGCCGCTCCTATTTCACATGTGCTCCCCCCCCGTGCCCTGCAGGACGCCCACAAACTACATCTCGATGGAATCCTATGGTGTGTCTCGGCCACGACAATCGCAATATTGACACCATGCCATTTGATACATCTTGAGTCGAACACCCTCCCATTCCAATTCTCGCCCTTTGTCTATGGCCCTAGATATGCGGCGTATTTAGAAGCGCTACCGGTGGAGCGTCTTGCCAATGTTGCCTACTGCTGGCATGTAGAGAATCGATCACCATGGCATACCACACTCCTACGTGCTGCTTATGCCCTGTGCACCTCACCCGTCTCAGACTCTTGGTCTGAACTGTCCCGCGTCTTCACCCGCTCCAAGCTACGCTCGATCCTCCTCTCCCCTGGTCTGTGTGGATCCTCCCCTCACTCCCACTCCCCTCACCCTTCCTCCCCCCATCCCCCACCTGCAACCCCTGACCCTCCAGGCACTGAGAGTCCAGCTTCCACACTGTCCACCGCCAACCCCCCCGTGCAACCAATCGCCAGCACTACCCGTACTACTGATATCCCCAAGGCTCTCCTATTTTACCAGACTGTGGTGCCTCGCTCCCCTGGCCTCAACCTTACCTTTCTCTTCCCATGCCCTCCTTCCCCGCACGTGCCCTCTGACAGCTTCGTACATCCAGCCTCCCCTATGAGCTCTACCTCGCTCTAGCATCGCGCCGCTGCTCTGCTTGTCTAGCCACCCAGTTTTCTCATCCAGCGTTGCACTTTGTGCGTGACTGTCCAGTGTTTCATGAGGTGCGAGGTCGGTTTCCCTGTCTCTTTCCTATTGATATGCGGTGCTTCTCGCTAAAGGACTTCCTCTCTTTTGAGGACCAGGCCTGCTTGGCGTCTTGTGTGGCAGGTATGCTCCAGGTCTACTACAGCTACCACAGCAACCCCAGCCTGCAGCAGACACTGGTTACCCGCATCGGCCCCGTGCTCTCCCTCCCTCGCGCCAACGCCACATCCTCAGCATCTGCAGCCCAGGATGACAGCCGCTAATCAATCAATATGGTGGATTCGCATGGAGCGAGCTCGCAGCATGCAGCAGCCTTCTGGCCGCCGCGCAGCTGAGCTCAGCATTTAAGACATGCCGTTACTAGGCCTCTTTGGCCACCATTGGCATGTCGCTCTTATTGCCCTCGTGTGCACTGTCCCTCCCCCCTCAGAATCTCGTTAGGACTTCATTTACTTTGACCCTTGTGTGCTTCTTTACACTTGAAAGTGGGCACATGCATGCCCCTCTTCATGGTTGTCGTGCGTGGATGTCCCTCATGACTCTCACTATCACATGTGGCTCTGTGTCACCGTCCATTCCCCGTGGAGGGGTAGTGACGATAAACATAATAATCAATCAATCTATCCAAGGCCCTCGCTCTAGCGTGGACCACTTATCGTTAGCGGCATGCGGATTTAGGGCCACGTTCATTCACCGATATGCACCCACAATTTCGAGTCTGCTTACCCCCCTCCCCCTACATTTGTGTCCCTACACGTCACTTGGGACGAGCGACAAACCCTCTATCACCCTGCATCACACTACTCATTCGATGCCACCTATCCAGACTCCTATTCATGGCCAAACACCCCTTCCAAGACTAACCTGACCCACGTGCCTCTCACGTTGCCAACACAGTCCAGACTATTCCGCAACTGCATCTCGCAAATGACAACACCATGTCCTCTTTCCAACGGATCTTCAGCCGCACCATGATCAAAGAAGATGCCTCCTTCATGTTGGAGGTCCCTCATGGTTACACAGTTTCACCTATAGCACACAAAACTGCGGACAATGGAGAAGGCCAAGTTTTGGTCGCGAGCTGGTGCCTACAAATAGATCACTTGTAACCTCCCCGACGAGACCACCAAGGCCATCGCCACCTTGCATAGGAGTCTATGCTGGCGGAAGAGCCCAACAACATGTCGTTAAAACAATGGAAGAGCCCAGCAACATGTCGTCAAAAAGCAGCCGAATACAAGAGGCCACGCCTCCACCTCCACCATTATGCGGCTTAAAGTCCAGCTTGATAGTCAACTTGTGAAGACGCACCCAGGACAATACATCCCCACGCTCAACATCATCTTCAAGAACCACATACTTCAACACTAGAGAAAAATCGTCTCCTTCCCCTTCCTCTAGTGTTAATCGCTACCAACGAACAGATGACTAGGCAACCACGTCAACTTCAACAGGTAGAAAATCACAACCACGTGATATGGACGTCATCCCATCAACAGCTGCAAAGGCGGAGGAAATCGCAAAAGCAAGTTATGACCTGGACACTTTGTGGCTGGCAGATTTGAAGAAGCAAGGGTGCAATCCCTACGTGATGTTATGGGAGAAAACAACCGTAGAAAATAAAACTGCGCAAGATGAAGGCACTTCAGGAGAGGTATGTACGCAAACATAAGCGGTACAATACCTAGGCCGCAGAGAGGGAGGAGCAACCAAAGTGGTTCTATTGGCTTGATAAGGTAAACAAGGGTAGACCACAGTTTGAGAACTGAGCCATGGATGGAAGCGAGATAGAGGGCGGTTAGAGGAGTGACATAGAGGGTACTGGTGGGGTTCGGCGCAATAGGTGAAGTAGTCCACAAGAAGTTGACCTCGTGATGTGCACATTTTTGGATGAGATGCGCCAGAACCATCAATCTTCGGATGGCCTCAACCAACCCATGATGGACCTCCTTGAGCTTGGGATCCATTTCCACCTATCATAGGCTAATGTCAGCACCCTCGCCCCCACAAGTGCACCTACGGCAGCCGCCTCTTTTCATTTGAGACGCATGCATTCCACACCACACCATTGCATGCTTCCTCCTCTCAAGTCCATGCCGGCACCGGCATGTCCGCTCCAACCTGTGCAGGTGTTCACACAACAACCCTACAACATTGGACCCCATGTCTCAAGCAATTGCAACAGGTGGCACCTCTAACCCACATTCTTTTGCCACTTCATACAATGCACGACATGAAGCTGCTCACACTTTTCAAGTGCCAATCTAAACAACACGTTGTGCGGTGGAACTCGTGGCAGCTCGCTTTCCATGGGCATCCATTATGGCACACGACAGACCTCACGTTGTAGTGAACGCTGTTGCGCACACGCCACAAGGTGTTGGAGATTGCGATGAGGAGAGGGTTGCGGAGGAGGAGGAGGGTGACATTGAAGTGGAAGCTGAGGAAAGGGAGGCAGCTGTGGGGATGAACATGTTGAGCGAGGAGAGATTAGATGACAATGTTGCCTACTATCTTGTGTGGCCATAGATGGTTTTGCTTTCATGGATGCTATCATTCCTTGCTACATAAGTTGCCTTGTGACATGTATGATTTTCCCCTTGTGAATGATTGTAGCCTAAAGTACATGCCACATCGTGCCTAGTGCAAAAGTAAGTGATGTTTGCGTCATTCCTTTCCTCAAGCCATTGTAAAAACCATGAGCGCATTAAGCTTAGTAAACACTGCAAAGTATGTTGCTATATATTCAGTACCAAAATGTTGCCGACGCACAAGAAACAATCAAGTATAGCCCCTACATTGTAAATTCTCTTCCCACAATGTTCTTGCTAAGTGGTCTCTTTCGAGCATGGCTTGTCTATGCTAACGTGTATTGTTTTGAGGGATAATCGACCTCTATTTCGGATCTGAAACATACTGAGACGGATCCACTCAAAGAACTGCAATATCGGCATATGTTGCAGAATTTGCTGCAACCTCTTACGATGAGTGAGAGGTGAACATAGTGGTTATTGCATGTGCTTTTTCATACCACTTCATGTTGAATGTGTCGCCATGGATTTGACATATGTTGTGCAAAATTACGTAACATGTGACTGTTGCTGAGACGTTGTGGAGAATGTGCTCAATTTTCTTGAGAAGGATGCACCACCGATATTTGAGGAGGCTGAATGAGCATTTGGCTACCATGCGGGTTGTAGAGTGTACCCACTAAGATTATTGGTTGTACACATGGCACGGATGGTAATTCTCTTGTGTGAGAGTACGATTGCCGCTCATCCCGCTAGGCTAGGAGTGTTCTTGGAGTTGATCTTTGACAGAGTGGTACTTCCAACTCCATGTGCCAAATGAGGCGTACGTAGCCTTGTTAGAAAGTTGTGCTCATTTAATTTCTCATTCAAGGGTCTATTTGGACATTCTCATTCTTTGAAAACTTATATTCGTTTCCGTGAATTCTGTCTGTGAAACTTGCAACTCCCTCTCACAAACAGTTGGTCCTGCATAGAAGGCTCTTGGTGAGCCTGATCACCTCCCTGAGGGCTGCCCCAGATTCCATCAGTGGTATTATGGCTATAACAAGACTTTGTCTCATCCTAGAGGCATTCCTCGCACCCTCTTGTGTGTGAGAGCCGTTTGTGGGCTGGACGTTGCACTACTATGGTGACATCCGCTTCTATGGTGGCCGCCGTCAACATCGCCAAGTTTGAAGGCAAGAACGTCTTCAACTGGAGCAATAACATGAAGATGTTACGAATGGAGAAGGGTTTGTGGAACCAGGTGGATGACAAGGAGAAGGAACCAGCAGAAAGCTCCCTCTCTCCTGGCCAGGCCCGTACCTACTGCAAGAAGCATGACCGCGCCCTTGCAACCATCTACCTCCACCTCGCTGAATGGCAAGAACTCCTTGTCCGTGGCATCCTTAGGCCAAAGGAGGTTTGGAAAAGGCTTGAGTCCACTTAGGCTTCAAAGTCAATCCCCATGAACATGCAAATGCGTCGTCGCTTTTACACTGTGAAGATGGATGAGTCTGGATCCATGATTGACTACATCAACATGGTGAAGTCTCTCTCTAACCAGCTTGCTGCGATTGAGGACCCTGTGAAGGAGCATGTGCTCATGCTAGCCATGCCCTTAGGCCTTCCTAGCAGTTACACTCCTCTCATTGTTCCCTTGGACCAGCGCGGCAACAAGCTCTCCCGCAAGGATGTGGAGAGGAGCGTGTTTTTTTAGGAGGAGCAGTGCACGGGAGAGGAGGGCAAAAGGGGACAGGACGTCGCTCTCATCACCAACTTTGGTCATCGGGGTGGTGCTCTACCAACCATGGGCAACAGCGAAGGAGGGATGAAGAAAGGGAACTGCCACTACTACAAGAAGCCGGGCTATTGGGCGCGCGAATGCCGGAAGAAGAAGGCGGACTTTGCGACCAGAGTAGGAGCAGGAAAGCATTATGATGCTTCCACGAACGCAGCAGATTAGGAGAGTGGATTTGTGACTACTATCCGGGTCCTATACGTCTCCGAAAACACTGCCTTTTTCTGGATCATCGACTTTAGAGCCACACGGCACATTACGTGTCATCGGGAGTGGTTCATCTTCTACACCGCCATCGTCCCTTGTTGGGTGTACATAGGGGACAATCATGTGTAAATGGCGGTCAGGGAGGATGAGATTGTGTTTTGTGCTTTCGTTGAGGGTAAGCACGTGGAACGTTGTGTGAAAAGGGTGCTCCATGTTTGGAAGCTGGCAGCTAACCTCCTCATTGTCTCATCTCTCATCTCCGAAGGCATGCACATTTGCTTTCAAAATGGTGGCTGCACCATCTATGCCCGTGTAGGCCGTGTGCTTGTAAAAGCAAACAAGGAGGACGGTCTTTACCGCCTCTACATGGCGTCAGAGAAGGAAGCCGACTCAGCAATGGCGGGGAGAGAGGGAAAACACGACATCGGCCTGTGGTACCACCGGCTTGGTCACCTCGGCTTTGGTGCCATCATTTCCATGTAGCAAATGGTTTGTGGCCTAGAGCTCAAGGGGGTGAAGCAGCTTGGTGCATTGGCTTCTGCGAGCTACATTTAAGAGAAGCAAGCCCGCGCTCCTTTCACGGGGGAAGGGAAGGGGGTGGCTGAGCTTCTCTCATGGCAAGTTGTGCTTTGTCATGTTCATTGATGAAAAGTCAAGGAAGACGTGGGTGTCCTTCTTGGCTGGCAAGGAAGAGTGTTTTGATGGTTTCAAGGTGTGGATTGTTGCTACACAGATGAGAGAGGCAGGCGCTTGAAGGAGCTTTGCACTGATGGTGGAGTAGAGTACCTCTCCAATGACTTCCGCACCTTCCTCAAGCATCGTAGGATCAAGCACGAGGTCACCCCACCTGGAACAGTGCAGCTGAACAGCGTGGCTGAACGCGCAAACCGCACACTCGTGGAGCGTGCTTGCACCATGCTCCAAGACACGAAGCTCCCACCAACCTTCTGGGCGGAAGCAGTCAACACTGCCGTGTAGGTGAAAAACTGAAGTCCCACGCCCGCCATGCCGCTAATGACACCAGAGGAGGCATGGACAGGATACAAGCCAAGGGTGACGCACCTGAAAGTCTTTGGATGTGGCGTATTTGTGCACGTGCCTACCAACATCCGTAACAAACTAGATGCAAAGTCAGTAAAGGGCGCCTTCCTTGACTACGACACCATGGGATATCGCCTCTACAACCTCGCTCCATGCAAGATCATTCGCAACCGTGATGTGGTCTTTCAAGAGGAAGTGAAGGGCTGGACTTGGAGCCCTATGTCTGCAGTTCCACTTGCTCCCGCACTTGTACTTTGTGACAGGGGTAACGACAAGGAGGTGGAGGGAGCTGAAAAGGAGAAGGAGCTAGCAACCAAATCTGATGAGGAGGGGTAACAAAGCAACATACAGCAGCTTCCACGACGATTTGCATGCATCAACAAAGGTGCAAAGGACAGTGGAGAGCTGCTGAGGCAATCCGAGTGCCTCGCAAGCAAACAGAGGCCGCTGGAGGAGCTGGAGAACCTGTGCACCGTTCCACCACCAACGAATTTGTCTGACCTCGAGCTTCTCTTCCTCACGCTCACCGATGACCAAGCCACATTCGCCAAAGCCATGCGCAGCGTCGAGGCGGCAGATTGGCGTGTCGCAGCAGACAAGAAGTATGGTGCGCTCACGAAGAACGGCACATGGATCCTGAAGGAAGCTCCACGTAATAGCCGGGTGATC
Organism: Penium margaritaceum; assembly: GCA_023375785.1. Taxonomy (NCBI): domain Eukaryota; kingdom Viridiplantae; phylum Streptophyta; class Zygnematophyceae; order Desmidiales; family Peniaceae; genus Penium; species Penium margaritaceum. The sequence continues at coordinate 65,929 of SZWC01013524.1, read as the reverse complement.
GGGTGCCAGTGGATCTTCACGCACAAGCACGGTGCAGATGGTAAGGTGCTCAGGTACAAAGCACGGTTGGTTGGAAAAGGGTATGCACGGACTGAGGGTGTGGATTACAATGAGACATTTGCACCTGTCGCAAAGTTCTCATCCATCCGACCGATCCTCGCTCTTGCTGCTACTATGGACTAGGAGGTGCATCAAATGGATGTGACTTGTGCATTTCTGAATGGTGACGTCGAGGAGGATGTGTACATGGAGTAGCCAGAGGGGTATGTGGTGGATGGAAAGGAGGATTTGGTGTGCAAGCTTGTGAACGCCCTGTACGGCGTGAAGCACGCCCCGCGAGCATGGTACCACAAGATGGATGAGCAGCTGACTGGCCTTGGCTTTGCGCACAGTGAAGGTGACCATGCAGTCTATGGGCGCAAGCAAGAGGCAAGCCAGTTCATCATCTTGCTCTATTTTGATGATTTGCTCATTGCATCTGACTCCAAGTCTCTTTTGGACGATGTGAAGCAGTCCCTTGCTCCCAGGTTTGACATGAAAGACATGGGAGAGCTCAGCTACTACCTTGGCCTTTAGGTCAAGAGCGACCAGCAGCAGCTGACTTTGGAGTTGTTGCAGAGCACGTACATGAGCGACTTCGTCAAGCACTTCAACATGGCAGGAGCGCACAAGGCCGCAACGCCACTGGGAGTGGGAGAAAAGCTGAGCATGATGTAGACTCCCCACGGCATGCAAGGGAGAAGCCGCATGGAAGCAGTGCCGTACCAAGCAGCAGTTGGGAGCCTCATGTACAAAGCAGTCAGAACGCGCCTTGACATCAGCCAAGCAGTGGGAGTGCTCAGCAAGTTCTGTGTGAATTGGAGCGTGCCGCATTGAGAGGCGGTCAAGCGCGTGCTGCGGTATGTTGACAGCAGCAACAGCCTTTGCCTTACCTTCAACAGCAACAACAGCCCCATCTTTATCGGCTACAACAATGCAGATTGGGGAGGTGACCTGGACACAAGGAGTTCCAACAGTGGGTTCGTGTTTGTACTCGAGGGAGGTGCAATCAGTTGGAGGAGCAAGAAGCAAGAGTGCATCGCCTTGTCCTCCACCAAAGCTGAGAACATCGCCTTGAGTGAAGTAGCAAAAGAAGCCGTGTGGCTGCGTGAGCTGCTGGCAAGCCTTGGACACCAATAGACCATGAGCGCCATTGCTCTCACCAAGAACGTAGAGTTTGACGCCCGCACTAAGCACATTGACTTGCGATATCACATCATCCGTGAACTCGTGGCAAAGCACGTGGTGCAGATCAAGTTCTGCCCTTCAAGCATGATGCTGGCAGACTTCCTGATCAAGCCGCTGGCAGCGCACTGCTTTCAGCAGCTGAGGGGATAGTGTGGACTTGTGTGATTTCTTTTCTTCCAAAGTGGGAGAATGTTGGATATGGGGTGCAAAAAAGGTGACCAAATCGATTTGTTTGTAAAAATCATCAGGTCAAAAGAGTGAATAAAGGATGTTTGTTTTATTCTGTAGCACTTTACGGATCTCGATTTGGAGTCCGTTTGAGAGAAATGTGGATTTTCAAGGTTTGGTGGGTCCGGTTCAAGTGATGTCTCTTGCACTAGCAGCACCAATGATGGCCACAATTATTGGCCAGGGAGGATTGGAGAAGCCTTCAAGGTAGAAAGGCGGTAGGATGACCTTCAGGGAGTTTCAAGGAAGGCCCCACCAAGATTATTGGTTGTGCACATGGCAGGGATGGTAATTATCTTGTGTGAGAGTGTGACTCCCACTCATCCCACTAGGCTAGGAGTGTGCTAGGAGGTGAACTTTGACAGAGTGGTTCTTCCAGATCCATGTGCCAAATGAGGCGTACTTAGGCTTGTTAGAACGCTGTGCTAATTTGCTTTCTCACTCAAGAGTCGGTTCAGAAATTCGCGTTCTTTGTAAACCTTCATTTGCTTCTGTAACTTCTGTCTGTGCAACCTGCAACTCCCTCTCACAAACAGTTGGTCCTGCCTAGGCGGCTCTTGGTGAGCCTGATCACCTCCCTGAGGGCTGCCCCAGTTTCCATCAGTCAACCATGTGGGAATGTGTTTTCTTTCATGTGGCTGAATCCACATGGCACGACTGTGACATTCTTGACTCTAGTAGCATCGACGGAGGTTCAAAAGAGCAAGAAGGGTAATGGAATTGCAGGGGTGGACACTATAGGTCTCCTGGAGTATTGTCCACGCGGGCATCCAAAGGAGTAGGAAGAGATCCATGGCATTGCATCTGCTGTCTGGGCTAGTGGAGAGGAAAGTGCAGTAGAGTCTGATCAGTCTGATCATACTTGTGAGGCAGAGGAGGACGTCTAGGGTGGGCCTGCAACCCTAGTCCATCAGTCGCGTGTCCACACTGGTGAGATAGAGAGGAGACATGGGGTGGGCCTGGAACCCTAGTCCATCATTTGTGCGTCCACAAAAGACGGATGCTCACAATCTGGCGGATAGATGCACGCGTTCTAGTGCTTTGGGTGTTTTCCTACGGCGACAATGTTTTCTATAGATTTTCCGTGCTCGCGCTCGTCATGTGGCTGGTCCGCACTCAACCCGGGTCATAAACAAGTTTTCACCTGTCATTTGTTTATGTCCCGCTGTCGGGTCCATCGTACCTGTCTGGAAATTCTCCTAATCACATGTAGAAGACAACGAGGTCCTTAAATGATGGCAAAAGAGGTTAGGCTGCTCAATATGAATGAACAAAAAATCAGAAAAAGGATAAACAGATAGATTATCATGGTTATTGTTGCTACCCCTCCACGGGGAATGGATGGTGGTAGAGAGCCACATGTGATAGTGAGATTCAGGAGGGACATACACGCATGACAACCATGAAGAGGGGCATGCATGTGCCCACCGTCAAGTGTAAAGAGGCACACAAAGGTCAAAGTAAATGAATTCATAGCACGATTCTGGGGGGGGGAGAGACAGTGCACACAAGGGAAGTAAGAGAGACATGCCACTGGTGGCCAAAGAGGCCTTGTAATGGCAAATCAAAATTGCCGAGCTCATCTACATGGCAACCAGAGGGCTGCTGCATGCTAAGAGCTTTCTTCACATGAGTCCACCATATGGATTGATTACCACCTGTCAGCCTGGGCTGTGGATGCTGAGGATGTGGCATTGACGCATGGGAGGAGGAGCACTGGGTCGATGCTGGTAACCTAGTATCTACTGCAGGCTGGGGCTGCTGTGGTAGCTATAATAGACCTGGAGCATACCTTCCACACAAAACGCCAAGCGGGCCTCGTCCTCGAAAGAGAGGAAGTCCTCGGTAAGTTCCGGAAGTGACCTGAAAAGTAGTCGGCAACAAGCGAGGATTCCGGGGTATCCTGGAGAATTCCCTCCGAGCACGGAAAAAGTTGCTATTACTAAGTCACGATGTAGGTTGGGAGCAGTGAAGAAAAAAAAGGTTGCTTCTGGGTTTGAGCCTTGTATGTGCTATCGGCATAATACCGTCCCCCTTTCGAGCCACAACGTTCCGACGTCGTTATCACCGCGTCGCCATAGTCGGGCTTGGTAGCCATTGATGAGAGGATCAACGTCTAAAAGCTGGCTGTGCAAAACCAAGCTCTTCTAGGCTGCATCATAGTTCTTCCATTTGATCAAACATTGATTGTCGCCTCCTCGTTGTCGTTGACGGAGGATTTCCTCAAGTTCGTACTCATGGTCGCTGTCTGTGCTCACGGGTGGCAGATCGGGTGCCACGCGTCCAGGAAAATCTTCTCCAGAATCGATGTGTCAAATTTTGCTGATGTGGAAGACCGGGTGGTTCTGTATTTTGTCGAGTAGTCAGAGTTTTGCGATGACGGGAGTGCACATCTCCAGGATGTCGAAAGACCCTAACCACCGGGGTTTGAGCTTTGGATTGCTTGATCCATGGAGTTTCACTATTGCAGAGTTGGGAAAAACTTTGTCGCCGGTCTCAAAATCCTTGGGTGGTCAATGTTTATCTATTTGCTACTTCATAGCCGCTTGTGTCTTTGCAAGAATTTGACAAGTTTCCTCCCAGATTACGGAAAATTCTCGCCAATGAGTACCATCGGTGGGGATTTTTCTCTCAGTCTGCAGGCCAATTGTGGTGGGTAGTTTTGCACCGTAAACAACCTCACATGATTTTTCCCCTGTTGCAATAGATAATGCTGAATTGTATGCAAACTTTGCTACTAGCAGCTTGATTTCCCTGTCGGTGCCGTGGGGTTCACAGTTCGAAGAAGTTTTTCGAGGGTTTGGCTGGTTTGCTCGGTTAGTCCATCAGTTTGCAGATGGAACGCCGTTGAAAGTTGACTCCAATATCGCTGCATCAAATCATGCCAAAACTGGCTGGTGAACTGCGCATCTCGATGGCTCGTGATTGATCGCGCGGAACTCCATGCAGTCGGACAGTTTGGTCAAGGAACTGTACTGCTGCTCCTCCATGCGTTACATCCGGAGTTACTAGAATGAAGTGTATCATCTTCAAGAACCTGTCGACAAAGACAAGTATAGCATTAAACCCCTCTAGTGTGACAGGCAAACTGGTAAGACAATCCATGGAGATGTCGGTCCACGATTTCTCTGGTATTGGTAGCAGTTGAAGTAGACCGAGGGTTTTGGTTTGTCGCCTATTGTGTCGCAGCTTTGCAGAACTTTGCAACGTCAACCCCTATTCTGTCCGACCAATAGTGCCTTGCAAGATTTTCCAGAGTCTTGTCCGCTCCAAAGTGACCTCCTTGACCACTGCCTTGGCAATCCTTGAGAAGCATGCGCCATAGCTCCTCAACATCACGGACGACGACTTGATCATTATACTTTTTGCGCCAATAGGAGCCCTCAAAGCAGGATTTTGTCGTGAAGAAGGCTCTGTGGTACTCGTAGCCACGTGTGAATAAATTTGTCACGTACGTGTCTGCTTGAATCTGTACTGTGTTGACCTCTTTGAGATAGGGCCAGCGGCTCAGCACGTCTGCTCGATTTGTCTTCCCGGGCCGATACGCGATTTGGTAGTCGAAGTTGGACTTGAGGAACTCCATCCAATGAGTTCATCTTTGGCCAAGGTTTGGATGTGTTTTTACGTACATGAGTGCCGTGGTGATCCATTCAAACCACAAATTTGCGGCACTCCAAACAACAGCGCCAGGTTTTGAAGGCATGCATAACTGCGAGCATTTATTTCTCGTGGATGGCATAGTTGAGCTCTCCCTTGTGAAGCTTCCCTGACATGTACACAAGGGCTTGACCTCCTCCACCGTTTTCTTGTAGGAGTACTGCGCTGATTGCACGATTGGAGGCATCAGTGGCCATGATGTAGTCCTCCGTTAGATTTGCCAATCAAAGGATTGGTACCAAGGTCAGAGCCTTGCGTAAAGACACAAACCATTCTTGTTCACTGTGTCCCCAATTCTACTCATGATTTTTGCGGGTGAGGTCAGAAATCAGCGCTGACACTCATGCATAATCCTTCACAAACCTCCAATAATCCAAGAAAAACTTATACGTCACATTCTTTTCCTAAAGATGGCCAATCCGCCACAACAGTTTTTTTTTTGGATCCATGGATATCCATCCACCGCCAAAGATGTGGCCAAGAAAATGGATTGATCGTTGACCGAAGTCACATTTTAAGAGTTTCCCATAGAACTTATTCCCCTAGAGGACCCCAAGCACTTGTTGAAGGTGTCGTTGATGATCCTCTGAGGTTCAACAGTACAAGAGGATGTCGTCGTGGTATACCACAACAAAGTCATCAAGATATGTGTAAAAGATATTGTTCATCGCTGGCATGAACATTGCAGGGGCGTTTGTGAGTCCAAACAGCATAACCGCAAACTCAAAGTGCCCCTAAAGCGTTTGAAGGGCATTTCTTACAACATCTTCATCAGTGATGTGAATTTAATGGTAACCACTTAGTACATCGATTTTGTTGAAAATTCTTGCTCCATGTAGTCGTTTGAAGAGTTTTTCTGCTCGAGGTAGAGGGTAGCAGTTCTTGATCGTGATGCTGTTCAACGCTCGATAGTCCACGCACATTTTCATTTTGCAATTTTTTTTCCATGAACAGTACCAATGCGGTGTACATGGAAACAAACGGTCGGATGAACCCCTGAGTCAGCATCTCGTCTAGCTATCGCTTCAGCTCTGTGAGTTCATGATCACTCATCCGGGAGGTTCCCTTCATGGTTGGTCTTCTGCTGAGTTTGAGCTTGATTCAGTGGTCGATGTTGTGCTTGGGAGGAAGTTCACTAGGTAGTTTGTCAAGGAACACCCCTTAGAATGCTCTCAAAAGAGGAGTGAACTCCTGGGTACGTTCGCAAACTTTGGTGCCGCTCAAGCTGATGAGGCTGATGAGGCAAATGCGTCAACTGCAGCGACAGATGCATTGCATCTGCTGCCCATATTAACATGGACAAACCACACAGAGGCCCCTCCCCTCAGGTATTGCTTTGCCATGTCGCGCGAGATAACCGTAGCTGGTGGTACTTGTTTACATGCGGTTACTGCTCCCACAGTTATACATATAAATGTACATAAACATATACATATACATATACATATACATATACATATACATATACATATACATATACATATACATATACATATACATATACATATACATATCCATATCCATATACATATACATGTACATGTACATGTACATGTTCATATACATATACATATACATATACATATACATATACATATACATATACATATACATATACATATACATATACATATACATATACATATACATA
>SZWC01013524.1:46637-56879 GCA_023375785.1 Penium margaritaceum | reverse complement strand
CTCTCTCTCTCTCTCTCTCCCTCTCTCTCTCTCTCTCTCTCTCTCTCTCTCTCTCTCTCTCTTGTTTAAGAAAAAACATCTTTTAACTTTCAAAAGGTGCATTCTAGTCTTAGTTAGGGTAGATATGGATAGCATAAGATGCTCTCATGCTTGCATTGTTTATAGGGAATTTTCCCTCATATCATAAGGAGAAAGTTTAGAGGAAGAAAAGTGTGGAAGATTTCTTATCTTTCACAATAGATTAAGTTATGAATGTATCCCCATGTGTCCTACTGCATTTATTTTGTAAATTTTTGGTCAATCATGTGTTTTTGGTAGTTTTTTTTAAGCAAAAGGAAAGAGAGTGTTTAAAAATTACATGGAAGTGTATTTTAGCTTAAACAATTCTTTTCTAAAATTAATGTAGCATTTGACAGCTAGAGTTATCTTTTGGACATATTTCTGTCCGTAATCCCTTATCTATTGGCATTTCCATATCGAATTCTATACTTGGATTAGGAACTTATTTTCTCGTACATGCTATCTGAATTTCCAGATCGCACCGAGAAGGCGGACACGTGTGACTTGACGACCGTCTACTTACATTGAATCTGCGACATAGTTATCCTAGCCTGATGTACCACTCTAGATACGTCGCTTTAGTTCTCTCAGGGTGGTCTAGTAGGCCACCCCAGTGTAAGGGGGTAGTGCATATGGCAAGTTCACGCGGAATGAGTGATGAAGTGCAATTATCACGCACTCAGTGTTGGAACGGTCAATTTGAAATTCATTGCACAACCAGATAGAATGTTGCTATTCAACAAGCAAACCGTCCATGTTTTCAATGCGAAATCGACCTCAGAATGGCGCAAACCTAGTTCATATGGGATTTGAAACCAAACACAACCCATTGGAGAAGGTATCGATCCGCTGACGGAAGATCACTATATACGTATGTAACGTATTCCTACACTTTTTCTGACATAACGTAAGTTAGATGCCAGCCGCTTCTTCTGACGGTAATCGTTTCATGTTTGAAATTTTGTTGGAATAAATGTGCGATAAATGGTACATCTCAAACAGAAAAGCGACGAATGATGTATCTAAAGAAGTTTATGTTTCATCTCCAAATGGCCAATTTTACTTGAAGTCCTGTGAATCGAACATGAAATTTATATTAATACATCTATCTTCATAACACATGCACTATCCAGTTGCCAGTATAAACCGTTTCTTGACACAAATCCGAACTTCTCTCATGAGTGGTTGAATTAATTTCTGGTAATCGACTCTCTTATTAGATCCATATTCCACACGCAAAAAGACGTTAAATACATCCCAAAGTCCAACCAGACACGCCACTCGTATTTGGATATCGCATCATTGACTACGATGCATCCACCGACGGCTCGGGACCCCCTCACACCAGGCAGTCACGGTTTCAAACCTCACATCATTTAGGTTGAAGATTTCACTTTTGCGAGTTTGCATCGCAAACATCTATGGTTTGCTTTGTCAACGGAGAAATGTTACCGATTTGTTCTTGCATTTTGGTTTATTTTGGTCGCACACTGAGTGGGTGATAAGTGAACTTTCGCACCCATTTCGATTGCATTTGCCACATACACCACCCTCGTACACTGGGGGGCCAAATCTAGACCATCTTGCGAGAACTGGAGTGAAGAAGCAGGCGGACCATTTGATATCTGATTTTCTGCGAGTAGTCGACCGTCAAGTGTGACGTGGACTGATGAAACCAGCGAAAATCCAACAATGAGTGCTCGTTTATTGTACAAGCAAATGATCTAGATAGCAAAATCGATAAAGGACTTTGTAGTCGATTGATTCCTTCTTATCTTAGATACACAAGAGAACAACTTTCACGTCCATTTATGCGTCCTTAACATGACCTTGACATGGTTCACTTAAACCAAAGGGAAAAAACATTGAAGCTGTTGAGAACACAGGAAGATCTATTCAAACACAGGATGATTGTCCGTAAGTTAACATTGTGAACACAATGTTTATGAGACACAGAGAGAAATATTTGTAACAAAAGTTTGTTTCCAAAGTAGGGGAAAAAACATGCAGTTAAGAGAATAAATTGATAATAACTATTAGAAAAACGAATGTACCAGTTCATAAGTATGGACCCCAAAACATCAAATGTCATAGAGTAGCTCCACACACTAAACTACTTCCTTAATGGAGCATTATTTGTACATATAAGACAAAATTCAAGGTTTTCTACGACACATAAGACAAATGAGCACATTGATTGCGCTCTTAGTGTATTTTTGTGTGGAGACCAAGCGCACTCACCACATACACTAGGCCAATGCACCGGGGTCCTTCCTAATAAGAGAAGATTTTGGCCATAAAATACAAAATGGAAGATGTGCTATGACATGTGACAAATGAGCGCACTGAGTGCGCTGTTAGTGTACTTTTATATGGTGACTGAACGCACTTGCCACATACACTAGCCCCACATACTGAGGTCCTTCCTAAGAAGAAAGTTGTTCTTCCATATAAGACGAGATATTTGCTTTGACATGTGAGATGAGTGCACTGAGTGCACTCTTAGTGTAATTTTGTATGGTGCGTAAGCGCACTTGCCATATGCGCTAACCCTATGCACTGGAGTCCTTCCTAAGAAGAGATTTTTTTGGCCATATAAGACAAGAGTACACTCTTCTCATACACTATGGAAAGTTTTTAAGGATTCATGTAAGCTACTCCCTTGTAATAAGGCACACTGAAGGCACACACTAAAATACCAGCATGAAATGGCCTCAGTTAACGATACCTCGATACTTCTTGTAATTCAGAACTCATCCAAGGATTTTCTACACCATGGTTAACATTTTATGTTGTAGTTTATTGTTCATAAAATGAAAACCTCTCATTACTCCATTTAATAGCGTTCTTAAACAAGTTGGAAAAACATGACTTTCTTAAAAGATATGTAAAGCTTATCATATGTTGAAAACATTGAGATAGTTTAAAGCAAAAAAAATAATTCTGTTACTTTCCTTATACTTCATGATTTTCCTGAGAATAATTCTTAACAAATTTGTACATTTCATTCACGCTTTGCGATGGGAAATCCTTGAAAAGCCACGCATGACTCTCATTTGAAGAGATGCATGCTATAGAGGAGAAATAAAGTGTACAAAACTATGGAAATGTATATGTTTCAGGAACATTTAGTAAATTAATGTGTTTAAAAAATTAATGATTTATTGGTTCATTTTAAAAGATGTATTAAATGTTTTTTAACTTGAATTTTTTCCTAAACATGTAGAAATGAATATGGAATTCAACATCTCAACCAAAAAGGCATTGGTGAGATATCAAAAATGATCCTAAGGTAATAAACTATTTGAGTAAGATACATCAGAATCACTCTTTTATCATTGGAACCTTTTCAATGTGTTATCATTTAAATAAAACTTCCATGATTTTTTTAGTTTGGAATATAATTTTACTTTGTTTTTCATTCCAAAGAAGGCTGAAAAATGACTTTTTACATCACCTATTCACCTATTTTCATCACCTATTCAGTATGCTTTGAAGACCTTGAAAATTCTTAGTAAACTTTCATTTTGTCTTTGTATTGTGATTATGTTTTCTCCACTCTTGAGCATGCTTGAAGGCCATTTTTTACCCTTTATGTCAATCTTTGTGTCTTTAGATAGTGAGAATGGCTATAGGAGATCACCGAGTATTTAAGGGGCTTCTTTGGTCAATATTGCTCTCTCGCGCGATCCTTTTTCTGTCGGCCGCCTTCATGGCTACATTTGAAAGGAGTAGCCCCCACGCGCATGATTATGGCTAGAACGATAAGGTAGGCTACAGAATGTTGTCCATTACGGATAAATCTGATATCGAGCGACACTTTGTGGCCAATATGGATGATGAAGCCAAGCCGCACCCAGTTTTTGAAGGACGTTCAAGAACATGGCCCCAAAAAAAAAGACAGAGCGAAAGTCAGAGCAAGGGTGATGTCTTATCTTGGTTGCAATACCAAGAGCAGTTGGTGGCCTCCCATGTCAGGACCCATTTTCTAGACCATTGCTATCCGGCGCATAGACAAAGGGTTATGGGTCCACACTTCTTGTTCTAAGGCATGCTTCCAGGACTGACTCACGCGTGAGTCTGCTCGGGGCACATGTACAACAAGGGCACGAAGATCAGATGGTTCCGTCTGCTCCATCAGCTCCATCGGCTTCTTCAGGTAGGGTGCGCACACGTGGCAGACTAGGGGACAAGGAATAGCTCTTTCCGTGTTGGACAAGACCCTTGAGCCCCAACGGTATAATGCTCTGCCCTTTTAGAAGGTGGTACGACCCCGATTCTATTTTTCTCACAACGGGACCATTGCCTTAGGTGATCAAAGGCAGGAGGGGTATGTAACGGAACCAACTACACCTTTGGCAATGGTCGCGGTCAGCACCCTCATCAGCCTCATCAGCCTCAAAAAATCAGAGTAGCAGAAAAGCAAAGAAGAAAAGCAACAGCCAAAAATGGCGGATCTAACTCAAGCCCGCCTAAAGGCTGGTATGTCAAAATTCATGGAGACAGGTTTTCCCTTGTGGAAATGACAGTTTGAGATTTTCATCAATGTGTGTGGCTACCTTGACATCTTAAAAGGGACCAAGATAGCGCCTACCAATGCGACATTGACTGCGCATGTGGCTGACCTTGCAGCATGGACGATGAAGAACAACATGGCTTTCGCCATACTTGCGACATCAATCAATGTGGCTCAACACTCCCACATCACAAGATGCACGTCAGCTGCCAAAGCCTATGCAAACTCTCATGCATGCATCAATTGAACGCCTCAGAAAACTGACTTTTTGTCTTACAAAGGCTGATGTTGATGAGGGTGAGAGCAAGACAATCGATAGTCGCATTTCTATAGTCGTTCAACAACGTGATGCTAGAGGTCCAACAAATGTAATGGAATCTCGACTCCAACATACGTGCCATGATCCTTCTGATGGCGCTGCTGAAAAGCTAGGGGTTTTCATCACTGTATTTAGCGGTTGGAAAGAGGCAGACCTGATGTATGATGCTGTCGCCAAAGACGTCTGCAACGAGTGCATGCAAAAAAGTGGCAGTGAGGCAAAATTTTCAGCCTATGCTTCTTGCTTCAGTGGACAATGTGCACGCTCTCACTCCATTCAAGGCAAAAGCTGAAGTACTAGCGACAGAGGGGAAGGCAATGGTGGCGGGAAGAGTTACGAGAAGCCCGGCAACTGTCACAATTGTGGCAAGGCTGGGTACTGGGCTGGGGACTGCCGTAGTCCTAGGAAAGAAGGCGGGACCAAATGTTGGAAGGAGAAGAAGGAGCTCACTAACATGGTAGCTGTAGGGTTGCCCATGAAAGGGGTAGTTCTCCTTAGGCCTAGGGCATTCGCCCTTGACTCGGGCACCAACCACCACTCCTCAAAAGAGGGGTGGATTTGTCTCCATGGCCAAATTTGATATGTGCATCAAGTGTGCAAACGTCGACGTTGTCCAAGCCATTGGCAAAGGAGACAAGGTGATCGCGTTCAACGTGAACAGTGACAAGAAGGAGGTCAATCTTCAAAAGATGGTGTACATGCCCTCCTTTGCAGCAAACCTGCTGTGAGTCTCACAAATCAACAAAAACAACATGAGAGTGATGTTCACCAACAAGGAATTTGTGGCTTTGAAAAATGAGGACATCAAGATTTTGTACATCAAAGATGACCTCATGGTAGAAGTTCCAAGAGTGGATAAGCTCTACGTACTTCAAACCAAGGTCACTAAGGCATCAGATGGTCCACAAAATGGAAGGGTGCACCATGAAGAATGGATAAGGGTGCACATTGTGTGAACCATGCCTCCAAGCGAAGGCAAAGAAGAAGCCGTTTGGGAGAGGAGGTCAACGAGCGGAGAATGTGTTGGACATAATCCACAGTGACGTGTGCTGGCCCTTTTGCAAGATATCTAACACAGGAAGCAAGTACTTCCTAACCTCCATCGACAACTACAGCCGCAATTTGTGGATCTACTTCCTCAAATCCAAGGGAGACGTCAAGGAGAAGCTCCTCAAGTTCATCGCCATGTTGGATCTACAAACTTCCAAGAACATGAAGACACTCCGAAGTGACAATGGAGATAAGTATAAGGCATGCAAGCCTTGGCTCAAGCATCATGGCATCCGCCATGAACAAACCACCCATTACAACCCCCAAAGAAACGGCTTGGCTGCGAGGATAAACCAAACCCTGCTCGACATGGTGCGAAGCATGCTCTTCGATGCTAATCTCCCACCTCGATTTTGGGCAGAATCAGCAACAACAGCCTACTACCTCTTGAACCTCACACCGGCAACCGCCTTGTGGAAACGTGGAAAGGAGTAGGACAAGCAGCTAAGGACCCCAAAAGAAGCATGGTCGGGAAAGAAATCCAACGCCACTCATCTAATGGTGTTTGGGTCAACTGCATGAGTGAAGATCTACTTGAGAGAAGGTGGAGGCAAGCTTGACGCATGTTCCAAGAAGTGCGTCATGGTTGGGTATGACACGTCACACAAAGCCTATTGGCTTTGGGACCAGGCAGCAAGAAAGCTTGTGAGGAGCCGCAACGTCGAGTTTAACAAACTCATACTTGGAAAGGGATAGCTGGTGGACCGGATCGCCCCCAAGACGGGAGAGTGGATAGTGTTGCTTGTGTCCGGAGACCAAACACCCGACAACTGGCTTGCTTTGCCAGCAGGTGGTGAGAATGGGAAAGCAACTACGCAGGATGATGTGGCATCTGACATGGACGCAGATACCGAGGCGTCCGGGGCTTTCGAGTCTGACTTGGAGTCTGACGATCCTTCTGACAAAGACGACGATACACCACCACCTATGGTAGCACCTTCGGCAAAGCAGGAAGCCGCACCAGTACCCCGATGCAGTTTGCAACCAAAGAATGCACCTTTGCAGTATGAGGAAAATTGGACTGGCCATAGCTGGTCGTGCATGGCTCAGAGAGATCCAGCCACAGTGGCAAAGGCGATAAATGGCCTGCATGCGGCCAATTGGAAGGAGGCAGTGGACAGAAAGCTTGCGTCCATCGTTGAGAACGACACATGGGTGCTGGTGGATAGATCTGACAAGGCCCACATGGTGGGATCCAAGTGGGTCCTCTGAGTGAAGAAGAAGCAAGATGGAAAAATAGAAAATTTCAAGGCAAGGATAGTGGCAAATGGGTTTTCTTCACGCCTGGACTCTGAGTATGACGAGACGTTTGCACCCGTCATGACCTTTGCCTTCATCCGCTCTCTCCTGGCCATCGCAACAGCAAAGAACCTAGAGATACACCAGATGGACATCACGACAGCTTTCCTTTACAAGAAGCTTGACAAGGAAGTGCTCATGGAGGTGCCCAATGGTGTCAAAATGACCTGTACGTGCGCAAGGTGTGCAAGTTGGTGAAATCATTCTCTGCGCTGAAACATGCTTCAAGGATGTGGTACAAAGAGATGGACGGTTGCATGACCGGTTTCTCCTTCGCGCATTGCCAAAATGACCTGTACGTGCGCAATGATGGGAGAGGAATGATGCCCGTTGCACCGTATGTGGATGATCTGATCATCTGCTTTTCTTCGGTCGAGCTGCTGGATGAGCTCAAGTCTGACCTCAGTAAAAGGTTCAAAATAAAGGACATGGGTCCTCTTGAGTACTATCTCGGGATCGCCATCCACCGCAACCTAGCAGCAAGTACCATTGAACTCAATCAAACCAAATACATCTGTGAGGTACTAGACCACTATCACATGGAAGACTGCAAACCTGTTGGCATCCCAATGACGACTGATGCAAAACTAAAGGCCTCCATGTTGCCAAGCAATGAAACAGAACAAAGGGAGATGCAAGACATCCCCTACCAGTCCGCCGTGGATAGCATAATGTACGCCAGGGTTGGGACTCGTCCGGACATTGGTTATGTTGTGGGACAAGTGAGTAGGTTCGTGGTCAACCGAGGGCCACAGCATTGGCAGGCAGTCAAGCGCATCTTGTGCTACCTATAGAAGACACGTCACATGGGCCTCATCCTTGGAGGCCAAGAAGGTATGGATCCCCTGATCTTGAAGTGCTACACCGATGCCGACTGGGAAGGAAATATTGACGATCGTAAATCCACCTTCGGATACATGTGCATCTTGAATGGCAGTGCCGTCTCATGGGCCAGTAGGAAGTAGGATTGTGTTTCCGTGTCCACGGCTAAGGCAGAGTACGGTGCTGTGTCTAGGTAGTGCCAGGAGACTCAGTGGCTGCACACCTAGCTTGGCAAAATGACA
This sequence comes from Penium margaritaceum, assembly GCA_023375785.1. NCBI lineage: Eukaryota > Viridiplantae > Streptophyta > Zygnematophyceae > Desmidiales > Peniaceae > Penium > Penium margaritaceum. The sequence continues at coordinate 48,571 of SZWC01013524.1, read as the reverse complement.
GTGCTAGAGAAAGACGCCACAGTCATACATGTGGACAACATGAGCACCATCTTCATGGCTGAAGATGAGATCATCTCCCGGCAAATGAAGCACATCGATATACATTACTACTACTCACGTGACCTGGTCATGAAGAACATGGTGGACTTGCAGCACTGTGGAAACAAGAGCATGCTTGCTGGCTGCATGACCAAGCCGCTTGAGAGCGACTTGCACTATGCATGCATTCGTGGATTTGGCATGAGGAGTGCTGTAGAGGAAGGGTGAGCCCCAAGGCATTGATGGAGCCCAGTGAACGACAAACAGGCAGAGGTGCAAGGGAGAGATTTGTTCAATGGTATGCATCTTGTCCATTGGCTAGCTGGCTGGCTGGCTGGCTGGTTGCACAGAAAGACAAGGCATGTACTGCTCTATGGAGTACGTCCCCTTGGTCTATTCTGATGTAGGCCAGGAATGCACTGCCCATAATGGGTATGTCTCCTGGAGATCATCATAGGAAACACATCTTTGTGGCCTAGTTGGGACAGGCACCTGAGCTCATGGGTCACGGGCTTAAACCCCGCGACCGCCGCATTTTTCATTGTAACCCACAATGGGACAGGAAGCTTCTAGGAAGATTACTAGAGCCTGCCTTCTGGATTACACTTGGCGGTCTGAGAATGCGCCAAGCAAGAGTCTAGGTTAAGGTTGGCTCCTGTGGAGCCACTGCAAGCAGAAGCATTAGCAAAGCTTTGCAAGTACAAAAGTATGTACCCTACATGCATCCATTTACAGTGCTTGCCCTTGAGACTCCTCACAGAGTGTCCAACCAAGGGTAGACACTAAAGACCTTCATGTGGACTTTGTGAGGTTGCAAACTGAACAAACCTTAAGTGAAGTTCCCTCGTTCGAGGGTGATATGTTATCTTGGTTGTAATACCAAGAGCGATTGGCGGCCTTCCATGTCGGGACCCATTTTCTAGACCGTTACTATCCAGTGCATTGACACCAATGTGCCCATCAGAATGGCCTCAATGCGGTAGGCTTCCCCAATGTTCCCGTACACCATGTCAGCGTGTTGTTGTCGGACGACGACGTTCCGCCCCGTAAGCCTATATCACATGACCGTCAGCCACCTCAGCGGCTGAAACAACGGCAACACTTTCATCCTTTTTGTGACGTTGGGCTAGGTAATTTATTCAATACTTGTAGTGATGCTCCAGCACAGCATCAGTACACCCGTAAAAATGCTGCAGCACCACCATAGCAGAGCCATTGCAATGCCACCGCAAAGTCGCTACAGCAGCTCTGTTGCAGGTCTGCTGCCTTCCTCCGGCCTTCATGCCTTGCTTCTTTGCTTGCCTACCTGACTCTTGCCTGCCTTGCTTCCTGGCTGCCTACCTTCTGCCTTGCCTTGCCTACTTGCTTACTGCTTTCCTGTCTGCCTGCTCACTGCCTCTTGCCTGCCTACCTTGCCTGCTTACCTTGCCTGCTTGCCTTGCTTACCTGCATGCCTGGTTGCCTTCCAGCTTGCTTGCCTCTTGCTTGCATGCTTGCCTCTTGCTTGTGTGCTGCCTTGCCTGCTTGCCTCATGCCTGCCTGCGTGATGCCTACCTGCTGCCTGCCTCCCTCTTGCTCGCATCCTGGCCGTGTGTGTTTCCTTGCCAACCTGACTGCTGCCTGCTTACCTCTTCCTTGCATTCTGGCCGTGCGTGTTTCCTTGCCTACCTTACTAGGGCCTGCCTCCTAACTACCTCATGCCTGCCTCCTCCCTGCCTCCTGCCTGCCTCCTTCTTGCCTCCTGCCTACCTCCTGCCTACCTCTTGCCTTACGCTTCCGGCCTTGCCTTGCCTTGCCTTGCCTTGACTTGCCCTGCCCTGCCCTGCCCTGCCCTGCCTTACCCTGCCCTACCCTACCCTGCCCTACACTGCCCTACCCTGCCCTACCCTGCCCTG
>SZWC01013524.1:18257-40460 GCA_023375785.1 Penium margaritaceum | reverse complement strand
AGGATCCTTTTTTCCAAATGCAATTTGTTGTTGCGTGTAAGGTCATGTACAAGTTCATCACAATGTGGGATGTCATCCAGGTAGCAGACTTGGAAATTCTTGGTGTTGTGGAGGTAGATGTTCAACCACCACCTGACAATGAGCGCGAATTGGGAGGAAATCAGTGGCCACACAATATGCGAGATGATATGGCTGCTGTCATGTGGTGTGCCCATCTGTCTCCGAACAGGCCTTGAAAGTTTCGTGTACATACGTTGATGTTTTCTTCACGATCCCTCTCATGAATGGATTGTAGATGTTTTCCTTGACAATGGTTGATGTTTTCATATCTAAGTACAATACCAGAATTGTGTACATGATCCCTCCATGTTGCATTCCTTGTCTATTCTTACCACCCATGCATACCCTTGTACATGAATGTACACCCTTTTTAGCGCCATGATACTACCAAGTGTTCCTACATTGTTTTGTGTGTTACCCTAAGTTGAAATGAAAACATCTCACTGGTTGTATGCCTCATGTAATCCTCAATCAAAACCAATGCGCAAGTCTATACAATATGTGTCATTTCATAGCCATTTCTGACAATCTCATAAATTCACTTCAGTGTATAGTCATTCCAATTTGTTCAAGGTATGCTAGCAGACCAGAAATTCATAATTTCACAAAGCAAGGCAAGGTTTGATGTGTTCCTTTCACACATTGGGTGTGGCATGTCGACACCATGACGACAATTGGCCCATGAATAAAGAAAAGTTTAAAGGTGAACCTAATCATTCCTTTGAAAGCATTATGGAAAACTTTCTAACATGATATGATTAGTAGATTATACAAAGGGGAAATGCATGGTCATAAGGCTATGTGCACCGATACATATGATGTTAGCATTGGGCCAACATAGCGCACTTCACCATGCTACACGCACTACTTCTGTATGATGTCCATCATCCGGTAAACATGTCCTTCAACACTTGATCCTGCATCTCACCCGTAGTGTACATGACCACAATCTGAAGTGTTGAAGACTTACCCCTCTGCCTGCCCTAGTGTGGCACCAGGAGGCGCCGGCAAGCCACCAGAGAGAGGAAAAATCCTTGCAATTGAATCTAGCGGCTCAAGGATTGCTCGGATCCTCAAAGGATTGCCCCTAAAATATGACGAGTCACTGAATCCCGTGGAAGTTGTTTCACTGGAATTAGACAAGTAACGAGGGAGATATGGGCTTCCAAAGTTTGGGTGTGCGCGGTGGCTCTAGGAGTTGGCCGCGGTTCGACTGCCGGTGAAGCATTGGCCGCAACGAGTAACAAATGTCCTTCTGGGGAATTTGCCCCGGAAGACTGCCGAGGCGTCCGGTGGATAACATCCATCAGATCCAGTAGGGCAGGTTGTTGCTGAGAAACTTAGCCCAAATCCTGGCTCGAAGTCCAAAACTCAGTAGTACGTTTTGTTACCTGGGGACTCGGGGCCTGACGTAGCGGGAGCTGCAACGATCCAAATTGTCCACGGTTTGGTGCATTGGAGAGCTCATGATTAGTCCTATAGATCATGTCCATGCTAAAAAACTATTGCAAAATTGGATTATTCCCTTTGCAAGAGTGATTGTCTCACAACTCTCTTCCACTCCCAAAAACATAGTGTGAGGCACAGCATGAGGCAACCACAAAGCCCACACTTAGACTCAAAAACTGCATACAAAACACAAAGCCTTCAACACAAGTGCAGACCCGTGGAGGGCATGTTGGTACTGCCACCACACAGTTTTCCAGCAAAGGGTTATGGACCCATGGCCCTGACCAGTCTGCACATCGCTCGCAGCTTTCGTGGCGGACGGGTTTGTTGTGAGGGATGACATCGCCTTCAAACTCTGAGATCCTGGAGTGGAAGACTGCAGAAATGGTGTAGAAGGAGACATATCCCATCCAGAAGTATGGTGGCCCAGGTTTTGGGTTATGGAGGTGGCACTTCAAGCTGCACCTCGCGCATAAGGGGTTGCCGGAGGTCTTGAAGGGAGCGGAAGTCCTCAAGGAAGTGACAACAACAAAAGCGCAGAACAAATCTTTCACCGTGGGGATCAGCTTGGTCTCCACAATGTAGAGGCCTCCCTCGCGCTTAGCCTCCAACATGGGCTCGCCGTGTTGACATGGTGTAGCCCTTGCCATGAGTGCCGTTGATCGTACTCCCTGGTTCGACCACTGAGGAGTGGCCAAACACCTAATCTGCCTTTACATTTGGATTCCTTATGTTTTTCCATGCAAGATCGAGCTTTGAATTGCTCGATCTCAGTGAGTATTCAGAAAGTTAGCATAGCCCAAAATTCGGGTGTTGGTTGGGTGGAATCTGGTACCCGCTATAGATGGCGGGACAATCCACCGCCAGTGATCTGAGTTCGTCTCCAACGAGCTCCAAATGCACCACGGGCATGAATGAATTAACTATGAGGACCTCCTTGACCAGGATGAAACTCTCTTTGATTTCTGGGCGAGGAAAGGTGCTCCGACAAGTCATCGTCGAAGCGCCTCCCGTTGCCTAGCGAGTAAGGCAAGGTGGACGGCTCCACCAAGGGTTACTTCGATGACCATAGGAGGGGCTCTACTGCATCAATTTGGGCGTGCTTAAATGATTTTGAAATCCTAGATCACAGGCTATAAGGATCTGATGTAATGTCACTATGCTAAATAACAAAAACGTGTTTCGATTCAGTTCTATTGTGACGTGTTCTTCCCACTCACATCTGTGATCCTTGTGCTCCACACTCTTTACCATTGGTGTCCATTGGCTTACCCAAAACATTGGTAGCATGCATCAATGAGAGCTAGGCATCCTTTAGGGTGTCTCCACACCCACTAGTACCAAGAAAGAGTTATGGGCCCATGTGCCTAGAAGGACCCTAGCTCTAAAACTTTCACACTACCGCCGCGTGCCATGGGAACAACCGAGTAAGAGAGCATCGATGCTGTCTCAACTTTTGATGGGAACGGCTTCCCTTTGTGGAGGTTGCAGTTTGAGGTCTACCTCAATGACAAGAGCCTGCTTGAGCTGGTAAACGGCAAAGAGACCGGCCCTCCTGATACCGCGACGCCAGAAGAAGTAGACAAGTACAAGAAGCGCAACAAAAAGGCACTTGCATTTTTGGTGCTAGCACTAGCTTTGCCACAGCGCACAAATTCAAGGATGCACGGAGGCCGCGGAGGCCTGGAAGAAGCTTTGCACCATCTACCGGTCCACCAACCTTGCTAATCAGCTCTTCTTCTTCAAAAGGCTCGTCACCCTCTGAGCCAACGAAGGCGACGACATCATGGAGATCTTGCAACATATCGAGTCCCTTATTGCCAAATGCGTAGCCACTGGATGGAAGGTCGACCCTCAGCTACAGGCCATGATCCTCCTCCTGGTCTTGTCGGACAGTTGGAGTCCCATGATCACCTTCGTAGGCGGCTGGTCTGCCAATGAGCTGAAGTACCCGAAGGTGGCTGAGTATGTCCGCAATGAATGGATGCGGCGTGGCTTAAGATAGAGTGGGGAAACATCAAGTTCTGCGTATGCCGTCCGCCCTCAAGGTGGAGGAGGAGGTAAGAAGGGGAAGGGTGCCAAAACGGGTACCATGAGAGGTGACAAGAAGGGGGAGTGCTACATGTGTGGGAAAGAAGGCCACTACGCATGCAACTGCCCCAACAAGAAATCAGACCAACCAAGCAAGGCTGGAAAGAAAAAAGACCTTGCAATGACGGCGAAGGAGTCCGCAAACTTGACAGATCCGGGAGTCTCCGTGGATCGGGCCACCACACGCAATGCAACCGGGCGGCATTTGTCACCTAAAGTCCGTGTTGCCACCGGGGTCTGTTGTATTCCCTATACCGTGGCATCGACACATCGATAAACATCGATGCAACATCGATGCCCTGGTTTCACCTTGTCCGCCAAGCGGTCGCGTCAGTGAGCTGGCCGGTGAAGCAAGATTTCCACCGACCATCCGCTTGATTTCCGCCGGCGTACAGACTGCGCGTATTGGTGTCGATTTCGCATCACCTTTGGCCTGGTTTGCGATGAATTCACATTTGCATGGACAACATAACAGTATAGCCTGTCAGTCAAACAGTCTTCGCACTCTGTACGAAGGCAGCCGAAAACGTCGACGTGCTGGGCAACCAAATGAGAGGCAAAAGGAACCAGCACACTAAGATACGGTATTCATTCTTCCGAAGTCGTTTTTCACATAGGTTTGACGTCTAAACCACTCCTCGAGACAAAAAAATGGGTGATGTATTATAGTTCAGACTGCTGATTCGAAAACCTTCCACGCTGTTTTGGCAACGCCAAAAGCATCCTCAAGCGTCTGAGCCGGATATCACGAAATGCAACAGCACGTGCAGTATGACTGCCAAGTGGCTGACAGTGCGACTTACGACGGAGACGAGTGGAATAAATGGATTGGCTGGTCGTGAACGTGCCTGTTGTGCAATTTGTTTTTTAGGACAAGACTTGGAGACTGGAATTTGTTGTCTCAGTACAAGTCTACGCAAAGCCCCCACCTCGATGTGATCGTTGATTAATACATCGATACAACAATGTTAACATCGATGTGTCGATGTTCAAGGTGCCTCCGACAACACTGCCTAAAGTACCTCGGAGCGGCGCATGACAGTGGCCAATGGCAAAACGGAGTTGGCTACCGGTGACGGCAACGTCCGCATCGAGATGGATGTGGATGAGGAAGCTGTCACCATCACAATTCATGACGTGCTCCACATGCCCAACTTTGGGGAAAATCTGTTTTCAGTGAGCCGTCTTACCAACAAGGGGCTCGAGGTGCTCTTCAACAAGGAGGCTATCATCCGCAAGGAGGTGAGCGGCAAGGTGACTGCACGTGGAAAGTGAGAGGACGACTTGTACGTGCTCCGTGCAAAGATCCTTGGCAGCCGGGCTGGGCCTGATGTCGCCCACCTCGCGAAGAGGGATGATGGAGACCTGGACCTGTGGCACAGCCGCCTATGTCACATCGCTCCCTCAACTGCGAGGGACATGGCAAGGAAATGGTGCGATGTTTTGAGGTCAAGAGCCTCGACGCATCCAAGAATGCCGTGTGCAAGCCGTGCGTGGTTGGCAAGGCGACACGGCAGTCGTTTGATGACAAAGGGATGCGTGCATCGGTGAAGGTGGAGGTGGTTCACACTGACGTGTGTAGACCATTCGAGAGCTGCATTGATGGTGCTCGCTACTTCATGACCTTCATCGATGATCACAGCCGTAAGCTCTACCTCTACATTATCAAGAGGAAGAGCGACATCCTGTTGTGCATGCAGGAGTTTGTGGCGGCAATGGAGTGACAAACAGGGTTGAAGGTGAAGGCATTCCGGAGCGACAACGGCGGTGAGTACAAGGGCTGCTTGGCATGGATGAAGAGCAAGGGGATTGCGTGCCGGAAAACTACACCATATTCTCCACAGCAGAACAGCGTCGCTGAGTGGGCGAATCGCATCATCCTCAACATGGTTCGGTCCATGTTGAGCGATGCCGGCCTCGCGCAGTGGTACTGGAACGAGGCGGCATGGACAGCGACGTACATCATGAACCTTACGCCGACTAAGCCGCTAAAAGACTTGGAGTCCAAGGTGNGTAAGCTCTACCTCTACATTATCAAGAGGAAGAGCGATGTCCTGTTGTGGCGGCAATGGAGCGACAAACAGGGTTGAAGGTGAAGGCATTCCGGAGCGACAACGGCGGTGAGTACAAGGGCTGCTTGGCATGGATGAAGAGCAAGGGGATTGCGTGCCGGAAAACTACACCATATTCTCCACAGCAGAACAGCGTCGCTGAGTGGGCGAATCGCATCATCCTCAACATGGTTCGGTCCATGTTGAGCGATGCCGGCCTCACGCAGCGGTACTGGAACGAGGCGGCATGGACAGCGACGTACATCATGAACCTTACGCCGACTAAGCCGCAAAAAGACTTGGTGATGTGGTTCTGCGGTGCTGCGTAGCAGCGACGCTTCAGCACTGCAATGCCTTGATACTCCAGTGCCGTGGAGCTTCACTGAGGCGAAGATGCTCAGGTGATGAGGGGCAGACGGTATAACATAGATGTAGACTAGGACGTATTGCTGCCACAACAGCCGTAGCAACAGTAGTAGCAGCTGCATCAGCATTAGTAGCAGCAGCTGCTACTGCCACAACAGCCATACCAGTAGCAGCAACAGCTGCTGCTGGAACGGCAGCTACAGTAGTAGCAGCAGCAGTAGTACTAGCAGTATTAGCACTAGTAGTAGTAGCGGCAAGCAGCGGCAGTGGCAGCAATAGCAGTAGCAGCGGCATCAACATCAGCAATTCCTATAACTATGCAGCAGCGGTCCTAACCACAACCACTGCTGACGTCAGCATCCACCCACTACTGACATCAGTGCTAACGTCATCAACAAAAAAGGGGCATAAGGGTGGGAAAGAAACTTTGAAACAGCAGTAGTAGCAAATTACACCGCAACAGCTACTGACGCCAGCCACTCTAGGCTGACGTCACTACTGACATCAGCAGCACACAAAACACGAAAAAAAACAAAGAGAAGGGGCACCAAAACCATGGCTAAGAGCCCCAGTGGGGAGGGGTCCTCCTCCGTTGGGGGGACCTCCAAGGGGGTTACCCCCCCTTTTCTTGCAGCAGCTGCAACAGCTACAGCAACAGCAACAGCAGCAAGACCTGGAACATCAGCAGCTATAGCTACAGCTACAACAGCAGCAGCTGCTAAAGCAGCAGCAGTAGAAGCAGCAGCAACGGCAGCTATAGCAGTCAACAGGCATCGCCGACACACCTAATCCCTTATCTGCCATTCAGCAACAGCTCGTCGCCTTGACTCTGCAGCTTGCAGCACTACAACCATTGGCCTCACAGACGGCCGCCAGTGCTCCGCCGCCGTTCATTCCTCCTGGGCACACCAGCTCCGTTGTGTCCGCTTCCGCGCATTACCTGGTGCAACAATAGACTCAGCACCAACGGCAAACAGTGACCTCCGTCCTTGGCCCCACTCTGGACGCCAGCCGCAAGCAAAAGGACTTTGAGACGCTGCCCCCGCCGCTTCAGGCCGGCAAGCAGTTCCGGAGTTGGGAGCTCAGCTTCCGCATTTGGACGTAGAGTGAGGGCCTATGGGCATACTACACTCTTCTTTACGACTCCATCCAGTTGTATGACGCTGGTCGCGCCATCCACACCCTCGTCCCTGTCGCTCCTCCGACTTCCCGCCTGGCCCTAGGGCCCTTTCTTGGCAACTTCACCGCTAGCAGTGTCCTAGACCTTGCAGTCGCGTGGCACGTCCTCACTCGCCCCCATTGCCTGTCTAGCGAGGTTGAGACCAGCTGGCTTCTGCGGGAGTTTAACTCCCTTCACATGGGGGAGACCGAGACAGGCATCGCCTAATGGCAGCGGGCTGAAGACATCCTTTGTCGCCTCGACACCTCTACTCCACCCCCTCTGGCCACACTCCTCACCATCAAGTGTGGCGCCACTAGCGCGTACGCAGACGTCTTCGTGCACTACTCCTAGCACGTCCTCTCCACCATGGCGGCCCAGGGCATCCTCATGACCTAGGCATACGAGCTCTTCCTCAAGTTGAGGAAGCTCGCCTGGAGTCCCGCCTTCAGCGCACAGAGGCTCTAGGCTCCCCTGCCGTCGCCTCCGTGGCCGTCGCTTCCCCCGCAATGATAACCTCCACCAGCTCTTCATCGCCAGGGAAGAAGAAATGCTAGAGCAAGAAGGACAAGGGTCAACAGCAGCAACAGAAGAAATCGACTGGGTCCAGCAGTGGTGGCTCAGTCTGCCAAAATTGTGGCCAACCCGGGCACAGGTGGTACACGTGCCCGCTGCCTATGGATAAGGCGTGTGTCATCGCCACCATGCATCGCCAGCGGGAACGCTGCCTTGCCTATGCCACCGTTGCTGTCGCTGGTCCTAACACCTCGACCTTGTCCAGCACCTCTGCTGCTCCGACTGCCACACTGGTCCCGTTGGTGCCAGCTCCATAGCAACATCACCCGCAGCTATCGGCGTCCCCGCTCCCTTCACCGGTGTAGTCTTTGGTCTATCTGGGCTCCGGCGCCATCACTCCGCACTCAGTCTACACTGTCGGGCCGTCCATGCGTGAGCAACAGTTGGAGCAGTTCATTGCACTCCAGCTTGGCCTACCTCGCCCTCCCCCCTAGGGAAGTGCGAGTTGCGTCACCTCCTACTCGTCCCCCTCGCCCTACATGACTGGGACTGAGCTGCAATCGTGTCTCGCCTCCTCGCCTGTCTCGTCGTCTCCCGTGGTCTCCTCTGCCCCTCTCCGTGATGACGTCGCTTGGCTTGATGATTGGCAGTCTCAGTTCGCGCCCCCTTCCACCACGTCCGCGTCTCTTGCGTGCTGCCATGTGACCGTTAGCGATTTGGCGACTCTGGTCCAGGACTCGGCTGAGACCTGGATCATCGACTATGGGGCCATGCATCACATGACGGCCTCTCATGAGGCTTTCATTATGCTTGGTCCTGTTGGCGATGTATTCGGTGTCCGCACAGGCTCCAACCAGGTGTTACCTGTCCGCGGCGCTAGTGTCGTTCGTTGCTATGGTCCTGCCGGTGATGTCTTCCGGACCGATGTAATCTTTGTCCCCGGTCTTGAGCTTAGCCTCCTATCCGTTACTGCCCTTGACCGCATGAGCATGGGTGTTGTGCACTCACGTGGTGTTGGCACTGTGCCGTTGCGTCCGTCCGGTCTTGTCGTTCTTCACGCCACCGCCCGTGGAAACCTGTGGCACGCGCCTCGTCTGTCCTCCTCTCCTTCTGTCCCCTCCCTGTCGGCCGCAACAGGCCATGTGTTTGTCACCAGAACGCTCTCTCCGCGGCACACTCATCTCTTGCAGCACTGCCTTTGCCATGTCCGCTCTACTCTCAACAGCATGCTTCGCACCCAGTCGGCCAAGGGCCTTGATTCTAATGCTTTCCCTTTACCGTGCCCCACAGAGTGCGTTGATTGCGCTCAGGGTAAGATGCACCGGTCCACATACCCTCTGTCCTCCTCTCATGCATCCACCCCTCTCGACCTGGTCCATTCCGATGTCATGGGTCCTATCCCTACCGAGTCCGTTGGAGAGCATGGCCGTTATGTCCTCGCTGACGACTACTCGCGCTACCGCTAAGTCTTCTGCCTTTGGCAGAAGAGCAATGTCGCCCGTGCCATTCAGCACTGGCTTGTCCTTGCTGAGCGCAAGTGTGGTCGATCCCTTCACCGCTTTTGCTCCGATCGTGGTGATGAGTATATGGGCGAGACCATGACTTTTCTCGCCTCCTGCGGTATCCACCACGAGATGTCTGCGCCCTATACGCCCGCGCAGAACGGCGTCTCCAAGCGCTAGAACCGTACTATGGCCAATATCGTTCACACCATGCGGGTCGAGTCTGGCCTCTCCGATGGCTTCTACTTTGAAGCCATGGCCTACATGACGTGGGTCTGGAACCGGATTCCACACGAACCTCTTCCCCGCTAGTCCACGCCGTACCAGTACTGGTGCGGTCAGCGAGCCGACCTTTGCCCTGCTCGCATCTGGGGTTGCGTAGCCATCATGTAGCTGCCCGCCCCATAGGAGGGTGGCAAGCTCGCCCCTCGCGAGCGTCCTTGTACCTTTCTCTGCGTCTCTTGTTGGTCCAAGAATTGGCGCTTCTGGGATCCCTCCTGACACTGCATCGTCGAGTCCTGTGATGCCCTCTTCTTTAAGGAACTGTTTCCGCACGATCTCGTTTGCTCCAGCTCATCGGTGTCCCTCCCGTTGCATGGGGGAGTGGTGAGTCCGTCCTCCGTCCTATCGCTTTCGGTGGCACATCACTTACTCCCTCCAAGCCATGAGCCCCTGTTGCACCCGCTTACCTCCTCTGAGCCAGCAGCCCCAATCGCGCCCTCTACCTCCTCCGAGCCAACAGCCTTAGTTGCGCCTGAACCCCTCTGAGCCAGTTGCCCCAGTAGTGCCTGCTAGCCCCTCCAGGCCAGCGATCCCAGTCGCATCCACTGGTCCCTCCGGGCCGGCGGTCCCAGTCGCGTCCACCAGTCCCTCCAGGCCGGCGGCCCCAGTCGCATCCACTGGTCCCTCCGGGCCGGTGGTCCTAGTAGCGTCCTGGTCCCTCCGAGCTAGCTGCACCAGTCGCGCCCACTAGACCCTCCGGGCCGGCGGCCCCGGTCGCGTCCGCTGGCCCCTCTGGACCAACAGTCCCAGTCGCGTCCGCTGGCCCTTCCGGACAAGCAACCCCAGTCCCGTCCGATGGTCCCTCTGAGCCAGCAGCCCCGCACGCCTCCATTGGCCCGTCAGACTTGGGGCCATCTCCTGCCTTACTACGCTACACACGTGGCCCAAGCGGTAGCCTCCGACCCACACCGTCAGTGAGCGTGCAGACCGTAGTACCTCGCCTTGTGGCGTCTCGGCCCCCTGTTGTTCTACATGTCTCTTCCACTCCCACGGTCGTGAATGGGGACCGTGGCACCAAGGCCCTCAGGCTGACCACTTAGGCTATCATTGCAGACCTTCACCCTGGCTCTGCACTGGGCTACGCCATGCTTCATCACGAGCATCGGCATGCTGTCACGGCTGCACTCGTACGCATCCCACCTGGAGCTCGAGATGCACACGCTCTCTTAGTCCTTCATAGCACGCCCGGAGGACGCGGCCACCCTGTGCGAGGCTCGCGTCCCTCCTGAGGCCGCACACCGGGATGCTGCCTGCGCTTACGAGCTCGCTGCTATCTGGCAACACCACGTGTATGACCTCGTTGACCTCCCTCCAGGTTAGAGGGCCATCGGTGTCAAGTAGGTCTCTCAGCGCAAGTAGAAGCCCGACGAGTCCTTGGAAAAGTACAAGCCCCGCCTCATAGCCAAGGGGTTTGCTCATGTCCCTGGGGTCGACTACGACCAAATCTTTGCTCCAGTTGGTCGTGTCTCCACGAGCCGGGCGCTCTTCAGTCTGGTTGCCCAACATGGGTGGGAGCTGCACCAGATGGATATGAGCAACGCCTTCCTCCATGGTTCATTGGAGGGTGAGCCTCTACATGGTACAGCTCCCAGGTTTCAACCACGGCAATGGGAGAGTCTGGTGGCTGCGGAAGGCCCTCTATGGCCTGAAGTAGTCATTTTGGTGCTGGAACTAGGAGATCAGCAGCACGCTCATTTACGGCAGCCTTCAGCGTAGTACCGCTGACCTCGCACTGTTCGTCAGCCCGCGAGGCCAGACCCTCACCGATGTCATGGTCTACATCGACGATCTTCTCATTGCGTCGCCTGACATGGCTATCGTTCAGTGCATCAAGGACCTGCTGCACACCGCCTACCAAATGAAGGGTCTCGGGTCTGCCCGAGTCTTCCTGGGCATGGAGCTCAAGCATGATCACTCCCATCCCAGGGTATCCTACACGTCCACCAGGTTACCTATGTGCAGACCCTATCCACTCGCTTCGCCGAGGACCTGCCCCTTCTGCCCAACACATCTTCACCCATGTCACCTGATGGCCAGGTGAAGCTGAAGAGTCCTCACCCAACCGTTGTGGGAGAGCCAGTTGACGTGACCACGTATCTGCGAGTCATCGTGTCACTGATGTTCCTTGCGACAACGACGCGCCCAGACATTGCGTACATCATCAACCTCCTTGCTCAATTTTCTCAGGTGTCACGTCACCTCTACTTTGAGGCCACAATCCGAGTAATGTGCTATGTCATCTCGACTCCGCGGCGAGGTCTCATGTTCCGCCGCCATCCGTCTGTCGTCGCGGTGGGCTACACCGACAATGACTGGGCCGGCAATCCAGACGGTAAGAGTCCCACAGGGTGGATCTTTCTGATCGGCGCCACGGCTATGTCCTGGCGTTGTGGCAAGCAGGGGTACATTGCACGCAATGCTACTGAGGCTGAGTATGTGGCCCTTGGCTCAGGCGCATGTGAGAGTGTGTGGTTGCGTCGTCTGTTGTCCGGGTTGCGTCAGTCTGTCGCATCCATCATGTTGCATTGTGACAATGAGAGTGCCATGGCCATCATTGACAATGACAGCATGCATCACACATGCACAAAGCACATCAACGTTGAGTATCTCTATGTGCGTTCATTGTTGCATGACGGAAGCATCAGCATTGTGTGGGTTGAGACAGCATAGTATCTGGCTGACTTCTCGACCAAAGCACTGAAGCGTGACTCATTCAAGAAGGCTGTGAGTTCAGGTGGTGTGCGTTCATAAGTGGCTCTCTTTGTCCCTGCCTGCGTCTCTGCGTGCCCTACGAGAGTCAAGTTTTTTTAATGTGTCTCTGCCCGCACATGTGCACTACGCCTGTAAGTCATGGGGGAGTGTTGGTTTTTGCGCATCTCTTATCGTGCTCTGTTGTGTCCTCCCGGCTTGTGTATATCTGTGTGCAGATGACTGACGGCGAGACTCGATGCTGCTGGAGTGTCGTCTGGTGGAGCCGACACACGCTGAGGCCTACTCATAGCTCACTGGAGCCTACTCCCTCCGACGACGTGCTCAGCTCCATCGGCAGGCCTCCTCGGCGGTCAGACCGCCGCCTGTCACTGCCACCGCAGATCCTGTTTGCATGTACCCAGCGTTGTTTGTTACTGTGCCATTACGTCTGTAGCATCATGCTCTGCCTAGGGTCCATGTCTCTTGCCACATGGCACTGTTTGGCATCATGGACCGTCGTAGGCATTGCCTGGGTTCGGGCAGCCATAACTCTTTGGTGCTAATTTTCTAGCTGATTCTGACCACTTGACTGCATTTGCAACGTTGGAATTATGGTATGGTCCAGTTTTCAGGCAAAACGGACGACGCCCGGCTTTTGGGCTGTCAGGCGTTTTGGGTTGTCTGGCAGCGCTCAACGAGAAAATCCTGCCTGCCTTTTTTTTTTTTCGTCCCGTGGTCATAACCAGGAGTGTTTGAGGAGTAATGTTGCATTGTGGACTTCGGGGAGAATCTCTTTGTAGAATTCTCCTGGGAGGCTGTCTGGGCCGGGGCTCTTGTGTGATGCTTGGGAGAGTACTGCGTTGGTAAGTTCCGTGGAGTCAATGGGCGCGCTAAGTTGTTTGTAGATGTGGGCTGGGAGTCACTTCTTGAGGCGAGATGGAAGGAAACCGTCGTGTGCATCGACCGGTTCTGGACGTCTAAAGATGTGCACGAAGAAACGGGAGGCTTCCTTTGCGATAGCTTCGTGTGTTTCAACCGTCGCTCTGATGTCAGTTGTTAGTCGGTGGATGAGGGTATGTGATTTCCTAGTTTTTATGCGGTTGGAGATGAGGGATGAGGGTGTTGTGGCTAGCGTGTTCCAGCAAAGCTTTGCTGAATCTGAGAGGAACTTGGCTTTTTGTTGAATGTAGTTGTCGAGTTTATTAGTGAGTGATTGTATGACGTCGAGGGTGGTGGGGTCTTGCCTCTGGTGGTATTTGTGCTGGTTCTCTAAGATCTTGTGTTGTATATGAGCCATGGTTTTCTTTAGTCTTATAGATTCTTGTTTACTGAATTGTTTTTAGTGTTGGATGAAAGTGGCCTTTTGTTCTGGCCATGTTGGGGATTTTGATCTTTTGATGAGAGTTTGGACCCAGGGTCGTGGGATTAAAGAAGTGTTGAGACGCCAATACCCTAGGCCTTTGGTTATCCCGTGTGGTGTGATGCGCAGTGTGAGCCAGTTCCCTGCTGTGTGATCGCTGAGACACACAGGGAGTGGTTTATGGGATATGTTGGAAACAGAGAAGGGGAGGTTGTTTAGAGTGTAAATTCTGTCTATGCGTGAGAAGTAATTGTGCGCCTTTGAGTGGAAGGTGAATTCCTGTTTGGTTTCATGGTAGAGTCTGAATGTGTCTTGGAGAGAGTGGAGGTTGAGAATGGGTTGTAGTATTGATTCCTGAATGCGACTAGGAGGTGTACGATCCATGGCTGAACTGACACAGTTGAAATCACCGACTAGTATGTGTGGGTGGTGTGTGATTAATTCTTTGTGGAGAGTCCCCCAAAAGGCTTGTCGTTGATGGGAGCTCGAAGGGGCATACACAGATGTAATTCGAATCTCCACACCATGCTTGATCACCTTGCTGTGGCTAATTCTCCCTCCTTGGACAAAGGTAACTTTACAAGTGCAATTGCGTTTTGTGCCAATGAGGATACCTCCCGCACGGGATGTTAGCCCGCTATTGTGGGCCAGATTGTAAGTACTTTGCAGAGGGGAGAAATCAAGGATATCTGTTTCTCGTATTCAAGTATCTGTGCCAATGAGAATGTCAGGTTGATCTTGTGTGAAGAAAACTTGGAGGGCTTTGTGCTTTGCTAAGTTGTTGAGTCCATTGCAGTTAAGATGGAACATTGTGACACATTCGTGGGTGGGGTGCCCTGAAATTGGGGTTGTGGCTATAGAGGTAGTGGTTCTCATGGGAGGCACTGGATGTGTTTTCTGGGTAAGAAAATTCAAATCAAATGCATGGGGGGGGGGACGGAGACAGATGCATGCAATTGGTCGCCTAGAGCCTGTGGAGGCCGTGGCTGGTCCTGTTGGAGCTCAGGGCTGGGTCTTTGCGCGCCTTGGGTGTTGAGCCCTGTTTGTGGCGCCGCCGGTGCGGTAGCTGGTCGAGCCTTCACAGGGGCAAATTCATATAGGCAAGGGGTGTGAGAGGAGGGGATTTTAGGGGGGGTGTCCAAGATTGCGGCCAGGGGCAGTGTTGATGTTTTCTTTGGTGTAGAGAGCGTGATGGGGGTTTCTGTGTGTGTATTGAATAGGGTGGAGAGGTCAGTTGGGGTGTGGTAGTGAGGGTGATGGGCGGCGGTTGTGGATTGTGTGGGGCCGGGGTTTGGCCTGAAGTGTGGTGAGTCCACCGGGGCGGGGGGTGTGGTGTGTCGAGTGTCGTGTGTGGGGCGATAGTGAATATGGGGCAGATGGTGGGGGCTGTCATGTGTGTAATGAGGGTATGGTGGATGGTTGCATGAGAGAGGGGAGGGACATTTTGAGATAGCGTGTGGGATTTTTAGGGGGGGGGGGTCTGATATGAGAGCATGGGGAGAGGTGGCAGGGGCTGCCCTCTGCTTGTGAGAAGCCATAACCTGTCCCGGGGGGGGGATGCAACTTGAGTACAAGATTGTGCAAAGTGCAGGTTGGGGCTGGAGAGAAAGAAGGGCAGCCCACCTGTTTGGAGGTAACGTATGTGAACCAGTGCGGGTTGGGGAGGGGGGGGAGGGGGAGGGGTTATGCGCGGGGTTACCTTGAGAAGATGCACAGATGCTTTTGGGGAGAGGGACAGGGAGAAGCACAAAGGGCCGAGGATGTAGTCTGAAGGCTCATAAATCCTCATGCCTGGTTGGACAGGGCAGGCCGAAAGAATTTGCTGGTCGAACGGACCAGGCGGAGAGCTGGGGTTAACTGAGAGAAGAGAGAGGTTGCTATGTTTTGGGAAATAGTTTAGTGCGAGAGGTGGGAGGGGGGGATGGCATGTGGGAGCGAGAGTTAGGGGCATACCAATTACGTGAAGACAATACCACGCTTGTTGGTCCCGGTTGTGCGTTGCTTCGTCTTCTGCTTCGTTGGTTTCCCACGTGGTTAGATGGGGTTGGTGTCCTTTACTCCATCCGGACTCTGCTCTGTCCTTGGCATTTTCTGATGCCCGCGAGGCAGAGGGGAGAGGATCACTGTTGCTTCGCCTTGGAATGTTGTAGCTGCGGCAGCTGGCGCAGTGACAGCGGTGGGCCCCATTTTGGGCGGGCTGAGTGACGGGGGGTTGGGGTTGCTGGACCGTCGTAGGCACTGCATGGGTTTGGGCAGCCATAACTCTTTGGTGCTATTTTTCTAGCTGATTCTGACCGCACGACTATGTTTGCAGCGTTGGTATTATGATATGGTCCAGTCTTCAGGCAAAACGGACGACGTCCGGGTTTTGGGCTGTCAGGCGTCTGGCAGGGCTCAACGAGAAAACCCTGCCTGTCATAAAACAGGTTTAAGACTATTTTCTTATTGGCTCGTTAGCTGAGTAACAAGTTCTACACTAGTGGGGGGGAGCTAGAACTTGGAGGGGTCTCCCATTGTTGCTTATTATTTATTCCTAATCAGTCACTTTCAATTTTCAGCTGCTTTCTGGCGCTAACACTGGTGCACGCATTTCTGAGTAACAAACCCAGAGCTTCTAGACTTAGTCTCTAGAGCAGCAGACTGAGGGGGCAGCAGACTTAAGCAACAAGCGTGGAAGCCCGCACACAGCATCAACAACGCTGCAAGTCTTTGCGCGGTTGGTAATGAATTCAATGAAAAAAATGTCCACGCACAGATTTGAGGGACTCGTGTATGTAAGAGATGTAGCACATGACTTCGTCAGCGAGCATAGTGGGGACTGGTCAGGTTGTCGCTTCAGACAAGATTGACTTAAGAAAAAAGGACGAGATAGCCAAGATACCTTAGTGTCCTTTACGTTCGACTGAAATAATTTTTTTCCTTTGTCCATTCAAGCACCTAAACAATTATGCTGTCTTGGACGACTCACTCTCAAAGTTACGAAAGAGCTATTTCTCTACACATGGTTTTCATGTTACGCGCGGAGCCTCCTAGGGACTGCGAGCAGAACGTGAAATTTCCACATTCCGCTAGCAATCTCTCGTGGACTCCAAGCGGACGGGCAGTCAATGGAGGATTGCAAGCGAGATCTAGGTGCAAATCTATCTGCAAAGTGAGCCGCCACGCGGGGCTTCACCCTCGACATTCGAAAGTTGAGCACTCAACAAGCGAAGTCCTCTGGGCAGAACAAGGACATGAACGAGGAATTCGACCAAAAGAAGACACTAAAATAATCAGGGAGTGACCATATACCCACAGAATTCTCGATATACATCACCTTAGCCACGTTTCGCACATTAACCACGCCATATCCAATTTCAGAACTTTTCGCTTGTTTATGTACGCTACATCCAGCGAGCATGCAAAAAAGCAAGCTATATCTGAATGTACACGCTATGTTGACATCGCATGCGATCCAGCGACAACATGCTGACGTGGTTAGACATGAGAGATAAATCACAAACCCCTCTATTGAGGGGTTTGTGACTTTTCTCACAAAGGTTTGCGATATTTTTTAGTGAGGGGTCCGAAACACCCCATTAGTTGAAAGGGAACCTGCTGGGGTCCGCTACCGCGGGGCCCAGCAGGAGCCTGTGCAAAACTAAAACCCTAAAATCCCGAGTGTAATTTGGGGTTGGGTTTGAAAGCGGTTTGCATGGATAAAAATGTGTTTGCTTCTCCGAAGAAAATACTTGAAGAAGGCAAATCACTCGATCGCGAATCTCGCGAAGGGGGGGGGGAGCGAAGTGACGGGGATGACACATCACCCCCCTCACTTTGCTTGATCGGCGACTTCAGTCGCCGATCAGGCGTGGCCATGAAAATAGATATGGCGTCATTTTTTTCAACTTACTGGATATGGCGTGATTCATGTTTAAGTTACGGATATCACAGGCTTTTGTTGACGTTTGCATGGATGTATCAGCCATTTCGCCGCAAAACAATACCAAGGACTTTTGGACGAACCAGTCCGAAATTCCAAGGCTAAAAAATATAGTCGAATTTACCTGTCACTTAATTGAGTTCTAAAAAAAGGTGAATATAAAAGACATTACAGTATCCACGTGCCCGAAGTGTTGACCCCGCCATATCCACGAGTAGATGTTTATGTATGCCATATCCAGTACTTCAAAAGAATGAACGAAGTATCCGACCTCGCATGCCATGCTCGATCAGCGACATGCGTTACAAACAAAGTTGAGAAGATGCAAGGAAGCTTCCTAGCCACACTCCCGTTGACCAGGCGTCAGTGCCTGATCAGACGGTGACGACAGTCACAAGTCGTGCACGCAACGGCAAGAGTTTGGCAAGGGAACACAAGGCAAAGTGTCTGAATGCTTCAATAGCATTTGCAGGGAGAGATGACAAATGACAGGTACATGGCATGAATACCTGCCGCGGCGCACAGCGGGTGCCGCACGCGGCGATCCAAGAGTTGTCCTAACACCGGCGCAAAACCACTGTTTTGGCCATAACTCTGCGCACACATGTCACAATGTTACGCCGTCTGAACCTAGACGTGTAGGATCACAAAAACAGACGCTACGACTGGTCACATGCATGCATCCATCATCAAACGGTAGACACGCAATGCAAAAACATCCAAATCGGGCTCATGGCCAGTCCGCCGAAAAGACTCCTGCAAGCTGCAGGAAAACAGCAGGGAGTCCCGGCAGTGTCCCGGGCTCTAGAACGGTAGTCGGCCAGCTCCAAGCTGGTAGTCTGCCACCAGTCGTCGCACCGATGTCACCACGGCCTGCCTCAGGGATCTACACGAGTATGGACACGACCGAGTGGTCACAGTAGACTATAAAAGAACGTCACAAATCACAACACTCCCCCATGACCCGATGGTACATATGTCCATACACGTGCATCACTGGGACAAGTGCAATAGTGAGTGTAAAACAGATGGAACACAGACACACATCCCACGCTCAACCACCCTCAGGCATGGGGCGAAGCCCAACAGAATGAGTGGCCACCGGGAACTTTCCGCGAGCTAGTTCCTTCGTCAAGAAATCAGCACGCTGCATGTCAGTGCCAACCCACATGACGGAGATCACGTGTCGCTCCACCAGATCACGCACAAAGTGATGCTCAACCGCAAAGTGCTTCGTGCGAGTGTGAGACATCGAAGTTCTCCGAAATGGTGAGAGCACTCTGGTTGTCGCAGCGAAGCACAATGGCGGGTACTGACTGACCAAGCATAAGAAACAGGTGCTGCAGCCATACCGCCTCAGTAGCCCCTACGCCCAAAGCAACATACTCTGCCTCCGAAGAGCTACGTGCGATGCACCCTTGCTTCCCGTTATGCCAAGACAGAGCGGTACCACCGAGCAGGAACACGTAGCCAGTACGGCTGCGTCCATTTGGGCTCCAGGCCCAGTCATTGTCAGTGTAGCCGTCAAGGACCATCGAACACTGCCAACGAAAACAGAGTCTGAGGTACGGCGTGGAGACCACGTACCGCACCACTCCCACAGCCACGTGAACGGCTCTGGCACGTGGAGCCTACAAGAACTGAGCGAGGAGGTTGCTAGCCAAAGCGATGTCAGGACGTGTGGTAGTGGCCAGGTACATCAGAGATCCGATGAGACGGAGGTACAAGGTCACGTCCACAGTCTCCCCAAGTTGTGTTGGATCATCCACCTTCAGGGCATCCTGCCCACCGGGTGTGAGAGGTGTGGAAGTCGAGGGTACTGCACCAAGGAGATCGCTAAAGTGCTCCCCCACAAATCGTGCGTATCGTGCCTAATGGAACAACAGTGTCCGACGCCTGCAATCTCGCACGATCTCGATACCAAGAAACATCGATGCATGACCAAGGTCCTTCATCTTGTAGGTAGTCTGAAGGACAACCTTGGCCTCATTCACAGCCTCCAGGGACGGAGACGCGATCAGAAGGTCATCGACATAGACCAGGATGGCGGTGAACCGCTCGAGTGTCGGTAGGATGAAGAGAGAGGGATCTGCCTCGCTCTGTACATAACCCGCACAAGTCAATATGCCGGTGATCTCCCGGTTCCAACACCGTGGAGACTTCTTGAGGCCGTACAAGGACTTGAGCAAGCGCTAGACCTT
The DNA here is from genome assembly GCA_023375785.1 of Penium margaritaceum. NCBI lineage: Eukaryota > Viridiplantae > Streptophyta > Zygnematophyceae > Desmidiales > Peniaceae > Penium > Penium margaritaceum. Next base: position 20,810 of record SZWC01013524.1, on the reverse strand, counting down.
GTCACAGTCCTCAAAGCCTGTGGCTGAGCCACATAAATCTCCTCATCCAGAGAGCCATAGAGGAACGCATTGTTCACGTCCATTTGGTGCAGCTCCCAATCATGCTGCACCACTACACCGAACACAGCTCGAGCTGAGGTCATGCGGCCGACAAGGGCAAAACTGTCGGTCTAATCGACTCCCTCAATTTGAGAGTACCCCTTGACGACCAAGCAGGCCTTGTAGCGTTCTAGTGAGCCATCTGGCTTCACCTTCTTGCGAAAGAACAACTTGACCTGAATAGCCTTCCTCCCAGGAGGAAGGTCGACAAGCTCATAGACTCTGTGCTCTCGGATAGCACGAAGCTCATCCTCGCAGGCAGGACGCCAAGCGTCAGCATCCTGTGATGAGAGAGCTTCCCTCAGGGTGCCCAGGTCGGGCGCCATAGAGGGAGAACTCTGCGTGGCAAGGGCACACCCCTTGGTGGTAGGCGTGACGACCACAAGATCAGCTGCTACATCACAAGCAATATGGAACTCGCGAGTGACGAGATTGTGCCTACGGGGCACGCTGGATGTACCTTTGTGAGCTTAGTGCCGACACTCAGGCCTAGGGCCTTTGTGCCGGGGTCACCACTCGCGATGCTGTCAGAGGGGCGCCCGGGTGCGGGGCCCGACGCTTGCTGAGCTCCGGAATCCAGTGGTCGAAGACGGCCACCGGGCTCACAGGAGTACCCTGAGCTCGAGGGGCGCACCTCAGGCTCAGGGACAGGCACGACCACAGCTGGTGGGGGCTGAGGCAAGGCAGCCAGTGATGCCGTGAGAGGAGATGCGTGTGTGGGGGACACGGGACTGGGTGTGATAGCAGGAGCAGGCAAGATTGGACCTGACACAGAAACAGGAGCGCCAGCAGACGTAGGTACTGGCGCAGAAGTAGGCGCGGGAACAGAATCAGGGGCACCTATGGGGCGTGAAACAGGCTATACGGGCAAGGTCTCTGGACCGACGGCGATGATCGCCGGTTCATCAAGGGCCGAAGACCGAGAGGTGAAGGGGGCTCCAACGAACACATCAGCCTGGTGAGAGGTGCTCGCTGGCGTAGAAATCTCCCCCATCCGCTGAGAGCCCTCACAGGTAGGAATAAATGTGGCAGAGAGTGCCATGATCGAAGTCAGGTCACGGTAGGTGAGAGACTCAAAAAAGAGCGTGTCGCGTGACTTAATGACACGACAACGAGTAGGGTCCCAGAAGCGCCAGGCCTTCAACCGTGGGGAAATGCCTACGAAGGCACACAAGCGGCCCCGAGGTAAGGCCTTGGACCCTTGCTGGTCCTCGATGTACCACACGGAGGCCAGGGATCCCCAGACGCGAGTGAGACGAAGGCCAGTGCAATGTCCAAACCAGAGCTCATACGGTGTAATGTGGTCCGGAAGCGGACCGTGCGGGAGGCGGTTCCCGACCCAAGTCATGTAGGCAAAACCCTCAAAGACAAAGGACTCAGGGAGACCGCACTCAGACCGCATAGCGCGAACCGCATCCTCCATGGTGCGGTCCCAGCGCTCGGAAACACCCTTCTGCTGAGGGGTAGCAGGAGCGGAGACCTCGTGAAAAATCCCGTGCTCAGCAAAGAATCCGTCCATCTCGCCAAGAAAATCACCGCCGCGATCCAAGCGGAAAGCATATAGCGTGTGACATGACTGACGCTCAGCCATCACTAGCCAGAGTCGAACCGCAAAGGCGGCGTCGCTCTTCTGACGCAAGTTGTAGACCCACCGCATCCGGGTAAATTCATCAGTCAGAGTCAGAATACACCGGCCCCGATCAGATAGGGACTCGACCGGAAGAGGACCGAGAAGGTATGAGTGAACTAGCTCGAGAGGCCGAAGCGCTCAGGAACAAGAGTCAAAGTATGTGCATCGGTGCATCTTCCCCTGAGCGCAAAAGAGATAGTTGGTCTTGGGTGGCTTCTGGAAAGAAGCCGCGTCAAGACCGAGAGCTGGCGGTGTCCGAATGAGCTTCGACACAATATCGGAACCCACGTGACACAAACGGCGATGAAGCAACCGCTAGTGTTCCGGAGACAGAACACCAGTGACAAAGACCCGACCGGAGGAGGAAGGAGAGCAAAGGGAGGAGGTCTGAGAGACGCGATACAGATCATCTACGACTGAGGCACGAAGGACAACGCTGCGAGTGTCAGTAGCAGTCACAGTCGCTGAGTCTGCGATATGCTCCACAGAGAGACCCATTAGTGTGTAGGTACAGAAAGAAGGCTGAGCTCAACATCAAGCACAAACAACACGTCGAAAAGGTACAAGGGGCCAGACGGACAGTTGAAACATACAACCCCAACACCATAGACTGGCAAGGACTGACCAGAGCCTGTACGGACAGAACGGACAGACGTGACAGGGCCCAGAAGAACAAAATCAATACGACGACACATCATGTGATGAGTGGCACCAGAATCGATGATCCAAGTGCCACCGGAGTCACGACTGGTGGACGTCACTGTACAACGGGCAATGGAACACTCGGCATCAGAGGGACGCTGAGCCGTCAGTGGGGAGGAACG